>CADCXB010000061.1:0-191279 GCA_902806585.1 Xylaria hypoxylon
TTAAATATAAAAAAAAAAAAAAGAAAAAGCTTAAAATAACCTAGCTATTAAATAAAATATTAATAAGTTATATATAATAATATATAAATTAAAAAAAGTAGTATATTATGCTAATTAAACTTAAGTAATTATAATATTAGTTATAAGCTACTTAATAGTTGCTTTTTAACAGTTTAAAATAGTATAATATTTTATTTAATATAATTATAAAGTTTTAATATAAGCTAAATTAAACTTAGCCTTTATAGTATATATATACTAAAAATAATAAAAGTAATAAATATAGTAATTAAAACAATAAAAATAATTATAGTAAAAAACTATTAAATAAAAATATAATAGTTATATTTAAAAAAAAAAGTAATATAATATAAAATAAGCTAACTTATAAATAAAATAACGTTTAATAAAAGTATAATAAAATTAAAAAGATTATATAGTAATTATAAAAAGTATTAATATAAAAATATATTAAAATATATATATAAACTTAGTAAATCTTTTTTAAAATATTATAAATAAAATAAAGTTAATATAAATAAAATATACTTAATTTTACTAGGCTAATTTAAAAGCTATTATATTAACTAATTAATATTATATTAATATAAAAACTATAAAAGCTTTATATTAAAAAAAAGCTATATAAAAATAATAATATATAATTATAAAGCTATTTTAAAAAATATAAAAATTATATAATATTTTAAATATATAGTTTAAATATATAAAGTTTTAAAAATATAAATAAATACTTTTTATATAATAATATATATAAAAAGGAAAAAAAATATTTAACAAAAATTTAAATTAAAAGTAATAAAGTATATAAAATTATAAAAAAGCTATAACTTAAAAAATATAAAGTTTTTAAAGCTAAATTATAATAATATAAAGTATATTAATATTAGCTAATATAATTTTATATTTAAAATAAATATAAACTTATAAATTAAAACTAAAATAATTAATAAAAAGTTTAACCTTAAAAACAATTAATATTTAACTTAATTATAAAAAAACTAAAACTATACTAATTAATAGCATTAAAAATAATTTAATTAGCAATATTAAAGCTTAGTTATTTTAAGGTAATAAATATAACTTTAATAGCTTTAAAAGCTAAAATATAAGCTTTTTTTTTAAAAAAAGCTAATATATTTAAACTAAATTTAAAAAAGCTTTGTTTTTTTTTTGCTTTAAAAATATAACTAAATTTAAATAATAAAAAAAATACTTTTATTTAAAGCTAATAAAACTTAATACTTTATTTTAAAACATTATAAAATTAAAAATATATATAGCAATAATTTTTAAATTATTAAAAAATTATAATATAATAATATTATAAAAGTTATTATTATAAAAAAAATAAAAAATAAAGCTTTTTTAATTATATTATTTAAAATTAAGCTAATATAATATAATATATATTAATTTTAAATATATAATATTATATATTAATAAATAAATTATAAGTAATTTATAAATAAAAAAAGTTAAATATAATTAAATAAAAACAACTTTTTTTTTAATAAATAAAAAAAAACTAATTATTATATAATTAATATATATAAAACTAAATTTAAATAAAAATAAAATAAACTTAATAATTAAATTTAAAAACAAAGTAAATTAAAAGTAAAATATAGTTATAAAAGATATAAATATATGTTTATTGCTATAAAAAAAAAAAAAAAAACTTTAATATATTATAAAAAAATCTTAAGCTTAGTAAAAGCTTAAAAACTAATATTTTAAAGGCTATATAATAATATTATAAAAAAAAAAAAGTAAAAAACTACTAAAAAATAAAAAAAAAATAATATAATTAATTTAATATAAGCTAATAAAAAACTTTAAATAAAAATATTTAAAAGCTTAAAATAAATAAAATTTAATTATATTTTTTAAAGCTTTTAAATTTATAATAAAAAAAACTTAATATTAAGCTTTTAATTATTTAAAAGCTAAAGCTAAAAAATATTAAATAAAATATTAATAATAATTAAAGTATTTAAATTATAAGTATTAAAAAGTTTTAATATAATAGCAAATATAAATAAATATATTAAGTATTTAATAATAAAATTAATTAAAATAATAAATATAATAGCTTTAAAAAAAAAAGCTATAATAAAAAAAATAACTTTATAATAATTTTAAAAGGTTTAAAAAACTATTAAAAAAGTTAAAAAAAAAAAAAAAAATGCTATAAAATTATATTTTAATATTAAAAAAAAAAAAAAAACTAAAATAAAGTAAAATAAAAATAAATTATTTATAAAAAATAACAAAAATAATAGCAATAAAGTATAATAAACGCTTTAAAAAATAATTTAAAACTTTAAACCTTAAAAAAGTAAGCGCGCTTTAAAAGCTAAGCCTTTTTAGTAAAAAAAAGTTTTTTAAACTTTAAAAAAAATAAAAAATAAATAATTATTTATATAAAAAAAATAAAAATATTAATAATTAGATTTTTTTTTACTTTAAAAATTAACTTATTAAACTTAAAAAATTAAAAAAAGCTTATAAAATAGTTATTTAAAATATAAAAAAAAGTTAAAATAAAAAAAATTAAAAAAATCTTAAAAAAATTAAACTTTAAAAAGCGTTAAAAAACAACTTTTTATTAATAAAATTTTTAAAAGCATATAAGCAAAAAGTTATAAAAACAATAGCAATATTAGCTTAATAAAGTTTTATATATAAATATTATTTAAAACAGTTTTAAAATATAATTATAATAATTTTAATAAAACTAAAAAAAACTTTAAAAAAACTTAAAAAACTTAATAATTATAAGCTAATTTTATTATTTAATATAATAAATAAAATAATTAAAAAAGTAATAAGTATATATATTTTAGTTATAATAAAAAGGTTTATATTACTACTAAAAAAGTAAATAAAAAATAAACTATAAAAATTTATAAAATTAGTAATTAAAGCTATAATAAAAATAATTTATAACAACTAAAAGCATAATTTAATATTAATATTATTATAGCTAAATATTTTAAAAGCTTTTAATATAATAAATTATATAAAGCTATTAAAAATACTATAAAAAAAAAGCTTTTTTTAATAAATTTAAAACTAGTTTTAAAACTATTTTATAAAATAAATAGCAATATTATTATTTAATAATAAAAATATAATAAAAAAGGTTTTAATTATAAATATATTATAAAGATTTATATTATTACTAATATTATTTTTATTATATATAGCTACTTTATATAAAAAATTAATAAAAAAAAAGTTAGTTATAATAAAATTTATAAATAATATAAACTTTATAATAATAAAGCTAAATATTAAAAAAAATTATAAATATTTAATATAAATATATATAAAGTATAAAAGCTAAGCATTATAATATAAAATAAATTTTAACTTAATAAAAAATAAATTAATATATTTTATAAAATAGTATAAAATTAACTTTGCTTTAATTTAGCTAAAAAATATATAAATTAAACTAAAAAAAAGTATATATTTTTTAAAAGTATAATTAAACTATAAACTAAAATAATATTACTATTTAAAAAAACTTTAATAAAAACTTAAACGCTAAAATTTTACTTTAATAAAATTAATTGCTATTATATAAAAATATAATATATTTAAAGCAAAAAAAATCTATATAAAAATAATTTAAAGCATAATTATATATAGTTTATTTATATAATATAAGCTTAATATAAACTTAGTAAAAAAAATAATAAAAAATCTAACTAAAAAACAATTAAAATATTTTAAAATAATTAAAAAAGTATATAAAATAATTTTAATTTACTTTTTAAAATTAAAACTAAATTGCTTTTTTTTTTATACTTATTTAAATATTAAGTTATATAATTTTAAAAGTAAGGTAATAATTTTAAGTAAAAAAAAGATTATTTAAAAAGAGGTTAAATATTTAGTTTTAAAAAAAAATATAATTAAAAATAAAAGCAAAAAGTAAGTAAAGCAAAAATAAGTAAAATTACTACTAAAAACAACCTAGTAAAATATATAATAAATAGTTAAAAGTAATATAAAAAAAAAATAAATAAAAAAATAATAAAGCTAAAATATAATAAAAAAGGCTTTAAAAAAATATTAGCTTAAAAAATAAAATAAAGCTAATAATAAAGCAAAAAAAAGCTAAAGCTTAATAATATTAACTTTAATAACAAAAAAACGACTAAAAAAAACTAAAAAAACCTATTTAATAAATATAGCAAACTTTTATTATAAACTTTAAAAATATAACGCTTTAGCTTTGCTATAAATTTATATAAAAATATTAAAGTTAAAAGCCTTTTTTTTTTAAAAAAAGGTGCTAAATATAGCTATACTTTTTTATAATTATATAAAAAATAAAAAAATAGCGCTATATAAATTTTTATATTATTTAAAATTTAAAAAAAAAAAAATTAATTTAGCTATTTAACTTTATAACTTTTTTATTATTAGTTTAAACTATAATTAAATTATAAGCAGCTTAAAAATAGCTTATAAAGTAATATATTAGTTTTTAGCTTAAAGCTTATTATTTATATATAAAATAGCTTAAATATTAATAAAAAATAAAAAGGTATAATAAAAGCAAAAAAAATAAGTTTTAAAAATAATATAATAATAAACTATAACTAATAATATATTAATAATAACTAGCAAAACAAAAAGATATAAAGTTTAAAAAGCTATATTTTTATTTACTTTTCTTTTTTTTCTTTTTTTTTTTTTCTTTATTTTCTTTTAACTAAAAAACTATTAAAATATAATAAAGCTTTTAATTAAAAATTTACAACAAAACTATAAACGCCTTAAAGGCATTTTAATTAAAAAGCAAAAAGTTTTTGCTTAAGTTTTTTAGTTTTACCTTTAATTATTAAAAAGCAAGCATATTAAATACTTAATATATTTAAATTAAGGTTTAAATAATATTATATAAATATAATAAAATATAACTAATAATAATAATAATAATAATAAAAATAAATAAATTATAATTATTATTAATTAATAAAAATAAATATCTTTTAAAGAAAAATATAAAAAAAAACAAAAATAACAAAGTAATTAAAAAAATGCTATTAAAAATTATTAAATTAATATTATAAAATTAATTATAAACTATAAGCTTTAATTATAAATATATTTATAAAAAAAATATTAATATATGTTTTTAAAACTAGCTTTTAAAAACTTTATTTATTATTATTAGTTATATTTTATTATGCTTATATAATATTATTTAAACCTTAATTTAAATATATTAAGCATTTAGTACGCTTGCTTTTTAATAATTAAAAATAAAACTAAAAAACCTAAGTAAAAACCTTTTGCTTTTTAATTAAAACACCTTTAAAGCGTTTATGGTTTTGCTTTAGATTTTTAACTAAAGGCTTTATTATATTTTAGTAATTTTTTAGTTAAAGAAAATAAAAAATAAAAAAAAAAAAAAATAAAAAAAGTGTAGCTGTTTTAAGCTTTATGTTTTATTTATTAATTACTAAATATATTATTAGTTATAGTTTATTATATTATTTTAAAACTTATTTTTTTGTTTTTATTATACTTATTAATATTTAAGCTATTTTATATATATATAGTAAGCTTTAAGTTAAAAATTAGCATATTATTATAAATTATTTTTAAGCTGTTTATAATTTAATTATAATTTAAGCTAGTAATAAAAAAGCTATAAAGTTAAATAATTAAATTAGTTTTTTTTTTTTTAAATTTTAAGTAATATAAAAATTTATATAGTGTTGTTTTTTTGATTTTTATATAATTATAAAAAAGTATAGCTATATTTAGCACCTTTTTTTAAAAAAAAAAAGCTTTTAGCTTTAATATTTTTATATAAATTTATAATAAAATTAAAGCTTTATATTTTAAAATTTATAATAAAATTTATTATATTTATTAGGTAAGTTTTTAGTTTTTTAGTGGTTTTTTATTGCTAAAGTTAATATTATTAAGCTTTTTTTTTTAATTAGCTTTATTTTATTTTAAGCTTTTTAAAGCTTTATTATTTTTATTATTTTTTTTATTATTTTTTTTTTTATATTAATTAGTAACTTGTTTTATTTATTTTTTGCTTTTATTTTTAATTGCGTTTTTAAAACTAAATGTTTGATTTTTTAAATAGTTTTTTTGCTTAAAATTATTAACTTACTTTTAAAATTATATAACTTAATATTTAAATAAGTATAAAAAAAAAACAGTTTAGTTTAATTTTAAAAAGTAAATTAAAATTATTTTATATATTTTTAATTATTTTAAAGTATTTTAATTATTTTTTAATTAGGTTTGCTATCTTTTGTTTAGCTTTTACTAAGCTTATATTATATAAATAAATTATATATAATTATGCTTTAAATTATTTTTATATAGATTTTTTTTGCTTTAAATATATTATATTTTTATATAATAGCAGCTAATTTTATTAAAATAAAATTTTAGTATTTAAGTTTTTATTAAAGTTTTTTTAAGTAGTAATATTATTTTAGTTTATAGTTTAGTTATATTTTTAAAAAATATATATTTTTTTTTAGTTTAATTTATATATTTTTTAGCTAAATTAATATAAAATTAGCTTTATATTATTTTATAAAATATATTAGTTCTTTTATTAAATTAAAGTTTATTTTATATTATAATATTTAACTTTTATATTTTATATATACTTATATTAAATGCTTGCAATTTTTTTATATTTAATTTTATTATTATAAAGTTTATATTATTTATAAACTTTATTATAACTAGCTTTTTTTTTATTAATTTTTATATAAAGTAGTTATATATAATAAAAATAATATTAGTAATAATAAAAATCTTTATAGTATACTTATAATTAAAACTTTTTTTGCTATATTTTTATTATTAAATAATAATATTGCTATTTATTTTATAAAGTAGCTTTAAAACTAATTTTAAATTTATTAAAAAAAGCTTTTTTTTTATAGTATTTTTAATAGCTTTATATAATTTATTATATTAAAAGCTTTTAAAATATTTAGTTATAATAATATTAATATTAAATTATATTTTTAGTTATTATAAATTGCTTTTATTATAACTTTAATTATTAATTTTATAAATTTTTATAATTTGTTTTTTATTTGCTTTTTTAGTAATAGCATAAACTTTATTACTATAACTAAAATATATATATTTATTATTTTTTTAATTATTTTATTTATTATATTAAATAATAAAATTAGCTTATAATTATTAAGCTTTTTAAGCTTTTTTAAAGTTTTTTTTAATTTTATTAAAACTATTATAACTATATTTTAAAGCTATTTTAAGTAATATTTATATATAAAACTTTATTAAGCTAATATTATTATTATTGTTATAATTTTTTATTTATATGCTTTTAAAAATTTTATTAGTAAAAAGTTATTTTTTAGCGCTTTTTAAAGTTTAGCTTTTTTTAAGATTTTTTTAATTTTTTTTGTTTTAACTTTTTTTTATATTTTAAATAAGTATTTTATAAGCTTTTTTTTTATTTTTTTAAGTTTAATAAGTTAATTTTAAAATAAAAAAAAACTTAGCTATTAATACTTTTGCTTTTTTTATATAAATAATTGCTTACTTTTTTTTTTTTTTAAGGTTTAAAAAACTTTTTTTTGCTAAAAAAGCCTAGCTTTTAAAATATGCTTACTTTTTTAAGGTTTAAAGTTTTAAATTATTTTTTAAAGCTTTTATTATATTTTATTACTATTATTTTATTATTTTTATAAATAATTTACTTTTGTTTGCTTTTATTTTAATTGCTTTTTTTTTATATTAAAATATTATTTTATAGTATTTTTTTTTTTTTTTTTTTATAGCTTTTTAAACTTTTTATAACTATTATAAAGCTATTTTTTTATTATAGCCTTTTTTTAAAGCTGCTATATTTATTATTTTAATTAGTTTTATTATTAAATATTTAATATATTTATTTATATTTGTTATTATATTAAAACTTTTAATATTTATAATTTAAACGCTTTAATTATTATTAGTGTTTTATTTAATATTTTTAGCTTTAGCTTTTAAATAACTAAAAGCTTAATATTAAGTTTTTATTATAAATTTAAAGCTTTAAAAATATAATTAAATTTTATTTATTTTAAGCTTTTAAATATTTTTACTAAAAGTTTTTATTAGCTTATATTAAATTAATTATATTATTTTTTTTTTAATAGTTTTTACTGTTTTTTTTATAATATTATTATATAACATTTAAAGTATTAATTTCTAAGCTTTTATTAAGCTTAAGATTTTTTTATAGTATACTAAAATTTTATTTTTTTTATTTTATAGCAATAAGTATATATTTATATTTTTTATTACTATATTTTACTTTTAGTTTGCTTTTTTTTTAAGCTTAATTATTAAGTTTATTTTATTTTTATTTAAATTTAGCTTTATATATACTAATTATATAATAGCTAGTTTTTTTTTATTTACTAAAAAAAAAATTGCTTTTATTTAATTATAACTAGCTTTTTTTATTTATAAATTATTTATAATTTATTTATTAATATATAATACTATATATTTAAAACTAATATATATTATATTATATTAGCTTAATTTAAAATAATATAATTAAAAAGATATTTTTTTTTTTTTTTTTATAATAATAGCTTTTATAATACTATTATATTATATTTTTTTAGTAATTTAAAAGCTATTACTATATATATTTTTAATTTTATAATATTTTAAAATAAAGCATTAAGTTTTATTAGCTTAAAATAAAAATATTTTTATTATTATTTAAGTTTAGTTATATTTTTAAAGCAAAAAAAAAAAAAAGTTTTTTTAAATTTAATTTAAATATATTAGCTTTTTTAAAAGAAAAAGCTTATATTTTAGCTTTTAAAGCTATTAAAGTTATACTTATTGCTTTAAAATAATTAAGCTTTAATATTATTAACTAAATTATTTTTAATATTATTAATTAATATAGTTTTAGTTTTTTTATAAATAAGCTAAATATTAATTGTTTTTAAAGTTAAACTTTTTATTAATTATTTTAGTTTTAATTTATTAATTTATATTTACTTTAAATATAAAATTATATTAGCTAGTATTAATATATTTTTTATATTATTATTATTTAGCTTTAAAAAACTTTATACTTTTTTAAAAAAACTAAGTAACTTTTTTTATAATTTATATACTTTATTACTTTTAGTTTAAATTTTTTTCAAATTAAATACTTTTTTTTTTTGCTTTTATATATTATACTATTATATAAAAAGTATTTACTTTTATTTTTATAAAACCTTTTTATATATTTAAATTTATAATACTTAAAACATTATATAACTTTTATATTTTTTAAAAACAGCTTATAATTATATTTTATTACCTTTTATATAGCTTTTGTTTAATATAAAGCTTTTATAGTTTTTATATTAATATAATATATTAATAAGCTAGCATAATAACTTTTTAAATTAGGTAATAAAATTAAATATATTTTATTTATATTAGCTTTATTTTATTTATAAATATTTTAAAACAAATTTACTAAGTTTATATATATACTTTAAAATATTTTTATATTAATATTTTTTATAATTATTATATAATTTTTCTTAATTTTTATTATACTTTTATTAAATATTTATTTTACTTATAAGTTAGCTTATTTATATTATATTGCTTTTTTTTTAAATATAATTACTATATTTTTACTTAATAGTTTTTTTACTATAATTACTTTTATTGTTTTAATTACTATATTTACTACTTTTATTATTTTTTTAGCTATATATATTATAAAAACTAGGTTAAGTTTAGCTTATATTAAAATTTTACAGTTATATTAAACAAAAGTATTACATAATTTAAAAGCGCTAAAAAGCCAATTACTAAGCAACTTATAATTAATACTATAATTACTTAAGTTTAATTAATAATAAATATACTACTTTTTTTAATTTATATATTATTATATATAATTTATTAATATTTTGTTTAGTAACTAAGTTATTTTAGGCTTTTTTTTTTTTTTTTTTACGTTTTAACGCAAAAGTTTTTTGCTAAGCTTTTAATATATTTTTTATTAGTGCTTTTATATTTAAAAATTTCTTTTAACTATTAAAAACTGCTAAAAATTATATTTATTTTTCTATTTTATTTCTTTTTTACTTTGCTTTTTTACTTACTTTGCTATTTTTTTGCTATTAAAGCAACCTTTTAATACTAAAACCCGCAATTAAATAGTATAAAGACTACTTTAACTCTTTTACGCTACCGTTTAACACTATTAGGTCCGCTATACCTTGCGCCATATCTTTAAGTTTAATACAACCATATTTCTAAGTGTTTTTACCTCTTAAAAAACAATATATCTAAATTATTTGATATAAAAAGCAAAGCCTAAGAAGTTATTAATATTTCAAACTTTTTTCTAAGCTTTTTTTATTAATTTTAATAAAAAAAAAAAAAACTTTATTTAAAAGCAAATAAAAAAAATATTAAATTAATAAAAAGAATTATTATTATTATTTATATTTTATTATATTTATATAATATTATTTAAACCTTAATTTAAATAAATTAAGTATTTAATATGCTTGCTTTTTAATAATTAAAGGTAAAACTAAAAACTTAAGCAAAAACTTTTTACTTTTTAATTAAAATGTTTTTAAGGTGTTTATAGTTTTGTTATAAATTTTTAACTAAAAGTTTTATTATGCTTTAATAGTAGTTTAGTTAAAAAAAAAAAAAAAAAAAAAGGAACAAAAAATATAGCTTTTTAAGCTTTATATTTTTTTATTTTATTACTTATTATTAATCTATGATTTATTATAATTTAGTATTATATTGTTTTTAAAATTTATTTTTTTTATTTTTATTATATCTTTTTATTTTTTATTAATATTTAAGTTATATTATATATAAGTAGTAAGTTTTAAGCTAAAAATTAATATATTGCTTTATAAGCTGTTTTTAAGCTATTTATAATTTAATTATAGTTTAAAGTAGTAATAAAAAGGTTATAAAGTTAAATAACTAAGTTAGTTTTTTTTCTTTTAAATTTTAAGTAATATAAAAATTTATATAATATTATTTTTTTGCTTTTTATATAATTATAAAAAAATAAAGCTATATTTAACACTTTTCTTTTTTAAAAAAAAGCTTTTAGCTTTAAAGTTTTTATATAAATTTATAGTAGTGCTATAGCTTTATATTTTTAAAGTTTATAATAAAAGTTTGCTATATTTATTAAGTAAGTTTTTTTACTTTTTTTTAGTAATTTTTTTATTATTAAAGCTAATATTATTAACCTTTAACTTTTTTTGGTTTTATTATTTATTTTGTTATATTTTTTAAGCTAGTATTTTTTTAAAGTTTTTTTTATTATATTTTAGCTTTATTATTTTTTTACTTACTTTTTTTTTTTTGCGCTATTTTTAATTAATTATTATATATTTTGCTAGGTTTTTTTTAGTAATAATTTTACTTGTTTTTATTTTACTTATTTTTTGCTTTTATTTTTAATTATATTTCTTTTTATAACTAAATATTTAACTTTTTAAAATAGTTTTCTTTTTGCTTAAAATCGCTAACTTATTTTTAAAGTTATAAAAACTAGTATTTAAGTAGGTATAAAGAAAAAAGCAACCTAATTTTAATTTTAACAAGTAAATTAAGGTTGCTTTATATGCTTTTTTAATTACTTTTAAGCATTTTAACTGTTTTTTAGCTAGCTCTTTTATAATATTTATTGTTAAGGCTTTGTTAAGCTTATACCATATAAACAAACTATAGGCAATTACGCTTTAAATTACCTTTATATAAATTTTAGCAAAAGAAATTAAAAGGCTTTAAATTAAAAAACTTAAAAAAAAAACCTAAGTTATAATAATTAATTATAAAAAAACAAATATAAATTAGTTATATAATAAAAAACAAATTAATAAGTTAAATTATTTATTAATTTAAAAATTAAATTATTTATTTTTTATAAAATTAGCAAGTTTATAAACTTTTAACTTTTTAATTTAAATAATATAATATATATAACAAATAATATTATATTAATTAAAAAATTTAAAAACAAAATATTAAACTTTAATGATTTAAAAAGCTAAAAGTATATAAATTATATAAAATAATATATTACTTAATTATAATTATAAACCTTATATTTTTTTAAGTATTTAATTAATTAAAATATTAATAAAATAATTAATTACTTATTAATAACTTTAAAAAAAACAGCTTAATTTTATATTGTTTATAAAATAAATATAATTAATTTATAATGAAATATTTACTTATATCTTTTAATAAATTATTATTTTATATTATATAAAATAAATTAAACTTTTATATATAAAAACTATTATTTAAAAATAACTTTTTTATGTAATATTTATAAATAAAATACTTAAAATTAAAAATATTATAATATTTAATATTTTTATTTTAAAAAATAAAAGTGTATTAAGCTTTTAATAATAATAATAAAATAAAAGTTATATAATATAAAATATATATAATATTAAAATTTATTTACTACATTAATTAATTATTAAAAAAAAAGCTTATATAAATAAGTATAAAACTAGGTATTAATTTTTATAATTATAAAAACTTTTTAAAAAATAATAACAATAAATAATATATAATATTAATTATAAATTACTATTTAAAATTTATTTATAATTATTACCTTATAAATTAAAAAGCTTTTTTAATTATTATAACTTTTAATTACTTAATTAAATACTTATAAAATATAATAATAAAATAATATTAAATTTTAATAAAACATTAAAACTTATATAATATTTTTAATATATTATTATTTATTATTTAAAACTTAAATAAAAAAGCTAAAAAAGTAAAAAAAAATAATTAAGTAAGTAATAAAATTAATAAAAAACAAATATAAACGATTTATTTACTTATAAATAAAAATAATAAAAATAATAATTTATTTATATAATAAAATACTTAAAAATATTTTTAACTAAAAAACTTTATATAAAAAGTTTTACATTTACTTTTAATTATAAAATAATATTATAAAAAAAAAGAAAATATTGATTTTATTTTATTTAAAAGTATATAAATATAAAGCTTATATTATAATATTTATTATTTAAAAAAAAGAAAAAAAAAACGCTTAACTTTAAAGCTTAAATTAACTATTTAATTAATTATTAATATTTTATTATTTATAAAACTTAATTCTTTAAAACTAATAAAGTTATTATTATTAAAAACATTATATTTAATAAAAAAAATACTTTTATAAAAAACTTAAATAAATTAAAAGGTGGGATGATATAATGGTTATATATTTAGTGTTTATATAGTAATACGTAGGTTTAAATTTTACTCTTATTAACCTTTAACCTTTTTAGCGAAAAGCTGTTTTTTAGTTAATAACTTTATGTGTATATCGCTAAAATCTAATAAGTTTGCAACTATAAACTAATTACGTGCTAATTTACTTTCGATTAGTAAAATAAAAGCTTAAAAGCGTAAACTTGCTTACTATATTATTAAAGCAAAATATTAACAATATAAAGATTATACCGCACTATAATATTAATAATTTTATAACTAAATAACTAAAATTTAACTAAAATAATAAAGTTGCTTTATTTTAACTAAAAAAAATACTGCTACACTAAAGTAATATAAAAACTAGTAAGTATAGCTAGCTTAAAATTTAATTAGGCTTAATAAAGCTTATTTACTATTTATTTTTTTGCTTTTACTATTATTGTTTACTTTTAATTCGCTTTTATTTTTGCGGACGCTTATATAGTAAAGTATAAATATAACGAAGCAATAAAAGCAACTAACTAAAGCTTGCTAAAGTATAATGCGCTACTTTTAAATTTAAATTAATTAATTATTTACTATAATACTTTGCTAATTTTATTTTTAAAATCTAAAAAAATATAACGCAAATACTATTTATATAATAGTAGTGCTATATAACAAACTATAAGAAAAAAAGTTTTAATTTAAAAGTATAGCTTAGTTACGCACTAGTATTTTTATAGTTTCTTTCCTTTTATAAACAAAAATATTATATTATTAGCGTACTAAATGCTAAATATATATAGCACTATATAACATTAAATAGCATAAATAAAATATAACTAATAATAATAATAAATAAATTAAAAAATAATTTCTTTTAAATTATTAATAAAAAATTTAAAGCTTTATTAATTAAAATATTTTTAAATTAAATATTTTTAAATATTATTAATAAGTTTATAATTAATGTTTATAAAAATTATAAAGTTTATAAACTTATTAATTTAGTTAAAAAAAATATAAATAAAATATATATTAAAAAAAATAAAAATAAAAATAAAAATAAACTAAAATAAATTAATTAATTTTATACTAAAATAATTTTTGCTTTTTAATTTATATTTTTTAAATCTTTAGTAAATTATGCTTTTTTAGCGCTATAATTAAAGATATTAAAATATAAAGCTTTAGCGCTATTATAAATTTATATAAAGACTTTAAGGCTAAAAGCTTTTTTTTTTTAAAAAAGGGTGCTAAGTGTAGCTATACTTTTTTGCAATTATATAAAAAGCAAAAAAATAGTGTTAAATAGATTTTTATATTGCTTAAAATTTAAAAGAAAAACAACTAAGTTAGTTATTTAGCTTTATAGCCTTTTTACTATTAGCTTAAACTATAATTAAATTATAAGCAGCTTAAAAGCAGCTTATAAAATAATATACTAGTTTTTAGCTTAAAGCTTACTATTTATATATAAAGTAGCTTAAACGCTAGTAAAAAGCAAAAAGGTATAATAAAAGCAAAAAAAATAAGTTTTAAAAATAATATAATAGCAAACTATAATAAATAGCATATTAATAGCAACTAGCAAAATAAAAAAACATAAGGTTTAAAAGGCCGTACTTTTTTTTTTTTTTTTTTTTTTTTTTTTAAGTAAAAACTACTAAAGCATAGTAAAGCTTTTTATTAAAAATTTATAATAAAACTATAAACGCTTTAAAAATATGTTAATTAAAAAATAAAAGGTTTTTACTTAAAGTTTTTTAGTTTTACTTTTAATTATTAAAAAGTAGGTGTATTAAATACTTAATATATTTAAATTAAGGTTTAAATAATATTATATAAGCATAATAAAATATAACTAATAATAATAATAATAATTAAAAATATTACCTAAAAACTTTTTTTATAAAAACTATTAAATTATTTAATTTAATTTTAAAGTTTAAAGTAAGCTTTAATATAATTTTTTTTAAAGTTATAATATATAAAAATTATTAAAAAGCTATATTTAATATAAAATACTTATATATTATAAAATTATAATATAATATATTAATAAATAAAATGAATAAAGCTAAATTTTTAAAAAAATTTAAATATTATTTTAATAATAATTAAACTAAAAGTTTATTAAAATAATAAATTTATATTTATTATATTTTTAAATAATAAATAAATAAATTTTTGTTATTATTATTAATTATATTTTATTATGCCTATATAATATTATTTAAACTTTAATTTAAATATATTAAGTATTTAATACACGTACCTTTTAATAATTAAAAATAAAACTAAAAAACTTAAGTAAAAACCTTTTGCTTTTTAATTAAAACACTTTTAAAGCGTTTATAGTTTTGCTGTAAATTTTTAATTAAAAGCTTTATTATATTTTAATAGTTTTTTAGTTAAAAAAATAAAAATAAAAATAAAAAAAAGTACAGCTTTTTAAGCTTTATATCTTTTTGTTTTATTAGTTACTATTAATATATTATTAGCTATAATTTGCTATTATATTATTTTTAAAACTTATTTTTTTTGCTTTTATTATACTTTTTTATTTTTTGCTAATATTTAACCTACTTTATATATAAATAATAACTTTTAAGCTAAAAACTAATATATTACTTTATAAACTACTTTTAAGCTATTAATAATTTAATTATAATTTAAGCTAATAATAAAAAAGCTATAAAGCTAAATAGTTAAATTAAATTTTTTTTTTTAAAATTTTAAATAATATAAAAATTTATATAGCGCTATTTTTTTATTTTTTATATAATTATAAAAAAATATAGTTATATTTAGCACTTTTTTTTAAAAAAAAAAAGCTTTTAACTTTAATATTTTTATATAAATTTATAGTAAAGTTAAAGCTTTATATTTTTAAAGTTTATAATAAAAGTTTGCTATATTTATTAAATAAATTTTTTTAGTTTTTTTTAGTAGTTTTTTTATTGCTAAAGCTAATATTACTAAACTTTAGCTTTTTTTTATTTTATTATTAGCTTTATTTTATTTTTTAAGCTAATATTTTTTTAAAGCTTTTTTTATTATATTTTAACCTTGTTATTTTTTTACCTACTTTTTTTTTTTTTGCTATTTTTAACTACTTATTATATATTTTACTAAGTTTTTTTTACTAATAACCTTACTTACTTTTACTTTATTTACTTTTTGCTTTTATTTTTAATTATATTTTTTTTTTAAAATTAAATATTTAACTTTTTTTTAAATAGTTTTTTTTTTACTTAAAATTACTAACTTATTTTTAAAATTATATAATTTAATATTTAAATAAGTATAAAAAAAAAAGCAACTTAAATTTAATTTTAAAAAATAAATTAAAATTATTTTATATATTTTTATAACTACTTTAAAGCACTTTAATTATTTTTTAATTAAATTTTTTGCTATTTTTTTTACTTAGCTTTTATTAAACTTATATAATTTAAATAAACTATATATAATTATATTTTAAATTACTTTTATATAAATTTTTTTTGCTTTAAGTATATTATATTTTTATATAATAATAATTAATTTTATTAAAATAAAATTTTAACATTTAAATTTTTATTACAGTTTTTTTAAATAATAATATTATTTTAGTTTATAATTTAATTATACTTTTAAAAAGTATATACTTTTTTTTAGCTTAATTTATATATTTTTTAGTTAAATTAAAGTAAAATTAATTTTATATTATTTTATAAAATATATTAGTTTGTTTTTTATTAAGTTAAAATTTATTTTATATTATAATATTTAGCTTTTATATTTTATATATACTTATATTAAATACTTGTAATTTTTTTTTATATTTAACTTTATTCCTATAAAATTTATATTATTTATAAACTTTATTATAATTAGCTTTTTTTTTATTAATTTTTTATATAAAATAGTTATATATAATAAAAATAATATTAGTAATAATATAAATCTTTATAATATATTTATAATTAAAACCTTTTTTTTTATGTTTTTATTATTAAATAATAATATTATTATTTATTTTATAAAATAGTTTTAAAGTTTGTTTTAAATTTATTAAAAAAAGCTTTTTTTTTATAATATTTTTAATAGCTTTATATAATTTATTATATTAAAAGCTTTTAAAATATTTAGTTATAATAATATTAATATTAAATTATACTTTTAATTGCTATAAATTGCTTTTATTATAACTTTAATTACTAATTTTATAAATCTTTATAATTTATTTTTTTATTTATTTTTTTAATAATAATATAAACTTTTTTATTATAACTAAAATATATATACTTATTATTTTTTTAATTATTTTATTTATTATATTAAATAATAAAATTAGCTTATTATTACTAAGCTTTTTAAGCTTTTTTAAAGTTTTTTTTAATTTTATTAAAATTATTATAATTATATTTTAAAACTATTTTAAATAATATTTATATATAAAACTTTATTAAATTAATATTATTATTATTTTTATAACTTTTTAATTATATATTTTTAAAAATTTTGTTAGTAAAAAGTTATTTTTTAATGCTTTTTAAAATTTAGCTTTTTTAAAAAACTTTTTAATTTTTTTTATTTTAACTTTTTTTTATATTTTAAACAAATATTTTATAAGCTTTTTTTACTTTTTTAAATCTAATAAATTAATTTTTAAAATAAAAAAAAATTTAATTGCTAATACTTTTATTTTTTTTATATAAATAGTTGCTTATTTTCTTTTTTTTTTAAAGTTTAAAAAACTTTTTTTTAGTAAAAAAACTTACTTTTTAAAATATATTTACTTTTTTAAAATTTAAAGTTTTAAATTATTTTTTAAAGCTTTTATTATATTTTATTATTAATACTTTTATTATTTTTTATAAATAATTTACTTTTACTTTATTTTTATTTTAATTACTTTTTTTTTTAATATTAAAATATAATTTTATAGCACTTTTTTTTCTTTTTTTTAGTTTTTTTTATAGCTTTTTAAACTTTTTAAAACTATTATAAAGCTATTTTTTTTATTATAGCTTTTTTTTTTAAAGCTATTATATTTATTATTTTAATTAATTTTATTATTAAATATTTAATATATTTATTTATATTTATTATTATATTAAAACCTATTAATATTTATAACTTAAATATTTTAACTATTATTAGCGTTTTATTTAATATTTTTTAACTTTAGCTTTTAAATAACTAAAAGCTTAATATTAAATTTTTTTTATTATAAATTTAAAAGTTTTAAAAAATATAATTAAATTTTACTTATTTTAAACTTTTAAATATTTTTACTAAAAGTTTTTTATTAGCTTATATTAAATTAATTATATTATTTTTTTTTTATTTTTTAGTAATTTTTTGCTTTTTTTTTTATAATATTATTATATAATATTTATAATATTAACTTTTAAGGTTTTATTAAGCTTAAAATTTTTTAATAATATATTAAAGTTTTTTTTTTTTTATTTTATAATAGCAAATATATATTTATATTTTTTATTATTATATTTTATTTTTAATTTACTTTTTTTTTAAGTTTAATTATTAAGCTTATTTTATTTTTATTTAAATTTAACTTTATATATATTAATTATATTATAACTAGTTTTTTTTTATTTATTAAAAAAAAAGTTGCTTTTATTTAGTTATAGCTAGCTTTTTTTATTTATAAATTACTTATAATTTATTTATTAATATATAATACTATATATTTAAAATTAATATATATTATATTATATTAATTTAACCTTAAATAATATAATTAAAAAAGCTTTACTTTTTCTTTTTTTTATAATAATAACTTTTATAATATTATTATATTATATTTTTTTAATAATTTAAAAGTTATTATTATATATATTTTTAATTTTATAATATTTTAAAATAAAATATTATGTTTTATTAAATTAAAATAAAAGTAATTTTTTTATTATTTAAATTTAATTATGCTTTTAAAGCAAAAAAAAAAAAAAGCCTTTTTAAATTTAATTTAAATATATTAGCTTTTTTAAAAAAAAACGCTTATATTTTAACTTTTAAAACTATTAAAGTTATATTTATTACTTTAAAATAACTAAGCTTTAATATTACTAACTAAATTATTTTTAATATTATTAATTAATATAATGTTAATTTTTTTATAAACAAGCTAAATATTAATTACTTTTAAAATTTAATTTATTACTAATTATTTTAATTTTAATTTATTAATTTATATTTATTATAAATATAAAATTATATTAATTATTATTAATATACCTTTTATATTATTATAATATAACTTTAAAAAATTTTAGATTTTTTTAAAAAAGCTAAATAACCTTTTTTATAATTTATATACTTTATTACCTTTAATTTAAATTTTTTTTAAATTAAACACTTTTTTTTTTTGCTTTTATATATTATATTATTATATAAAAAACATTTACTTTTATTTTTATAAAACTTTTTTATATATTTAAACTTATAACACTTAAAATATTATATAATTTTTATATTTTTTAAAAATAATTTATAATTATATATTATTACTTTTTATATAGCTTTTTTTTAACATAAAGCTTTTATAGTTTTTATATTAATATAATATATTAATAAACTAATATAATAACCTTTTAAGTTAGCTAATAAAATTAAATATACTGCTTTTTAAAGAATAAAAGCACTTAAAAACGCAGTTATATTAAACTTAAAGATATAGCGCAAGGTATTATAAACCTAATAGTGTTAAATAATGGCATAAAAAGGTTAAAGCACTCTTTAAACCATTTAATTGTAGGCTTAAGCACTAAAAAGTTGCTTTAATAGCAAAATAATAGCAAAACAAGTAAAAAAACAAAGTAAAAAAAAAATAAAATAAAAAAATAAATATAATTTTTAGTAGTTTTTATTAGTTAAAAGAAATTTTTAAATATAAAAGCATTAGTAAAAAATATATTAAAACATAAAAAAAAAAAGAAAAAAGTTTAAAATAATTTAATTACTAAATAAAATATTAATAAGCTATATATAATAATATATAAATTAAAAAAAAATAGTGCACTTATTGCTAATTAAATTTAAGCAATTATAATATTAGCTATAAATTACTTAATAATTAGCCTTTTAACGCCTTTAAATTATATAATACTTTTTATTTAATATAATTATAAAGTTTTAATATAAGCTAAATTAAATTTAACTTTTATAGTATATATAGCTAAAAAAACAATAAAAGCAATAAATATAGCAATTAAAACAATAAAAACAATTATAACAAAAAAACTACTAAATAAAAATATAGTAGTTATATTTAAAAAAATAATAATATAATATAAATAAGCTAACTTATAAATAAAATAAGCGTTTAATAAAAATATAATAAAAACTAAAAAAAATTATATAATAATTATAAAAGGTATTAATATAAAAATACTTTAAAGCGCGTATATAAACTTAATAAATTTTCTTTAAAATATTTACAAACAAAATAAAGCTAATATAAACAAAATATATTTAATTTTATTAGCTAGCTTAAAAAGCTATTATATTAATTTATTAATATATTATATTAATATAAAAACTATAAAAACTTTATATTAAAAAAAAGCTATATAAAAAATAATAATATTATTAAATAGGCTATATACGATTATATATTATGTGGTAAAATAGAATATAGTTAATTGTGTGCTATATTTGTTTATGTAAAAAAAGAGAAAGTAAATCCTTTATATGTAGCAAAATCTTTACTTTAAGTAAAGATTTTAATTAGCGTATAAAGATAATAAAGATAAAGAAATATAGGGGTAAATAAGTGTTTTGTGCGATATTAGCTATTATATGCTAAAACTATTAAATGTAGCTAACACTAAGATTTTAACACTAGCTATCTTTTTTTTAGCTGTAGTTTTTTATTTATGCGATATAAAAAAAAAACTAAAAAATAAATAAAATAACTATATATGCTTTTTAACTTTTTGCTTTTACTTTTATATAAAATTAAAAGTATTAATTAATTAAGATATAACTTATATTATATTACTTAGTGCTATATATAATTAAAAAGGTGGTTTTGTAATTAATTATAACGTGGTAAAACAATTAGGCTAATTGCGCGCAATTAAAAAAACTACTTTAAGGTTATAATTAGTGCTTTGCTTATATGTTTACTTTATACGGTTAGTTAACTAGTTGTTAGCTATAGTTTTGTTTATATTAAGTAGTTATTAATAAGTTGGTTAATTATGCAAAAGGTATAACTATATATAATTTAAGTTGATTATATAAAAAGAGTGCTAATATAAAAGCGGGTTTAAATATATAAAGAGATAAATTCTTTTAAGTGCTTGTTTTTTTTTTTTTTTTTTATATTTATATATATATATACTATATATAAAGTTTTTAAACTTTTGTTAAGGTTATATTAACGGTAGTTTAAATAAATTATTAGTAATAATAATAATATTAATATATTTGCTATTGCTTTTACTACACCTGCTTATTTATGCTTTATGCCTTTATTGTTTAATAATATTACTTAGTTTGGTAATTTTGTTTGCACACTTAATAATAATACAACCAAAATATATTACTTTTTTATAAAAACTTTAGCTTGTTAAGCTTTTATATAATTGCTTTATATAAACATATATATATTTTTATTTTTTATATAAATAATTTTATATATATTTATTAATTAATTTAGTTTTTTATTATATAATAATAAGAAAAAAGTATTATTATTGCTGCCTTTTTTATTAATATTATTTTTAAGATATTGTTTAATAATAACTTTATTAATGCTTAAGCTAAACTTATATACTAAAAGGCTATTTTAAGCTTTTTTAGTATAAAGTTATAAAGCTATTATAGTTATTATATATGCTAACAGCTTACGTAATAACTACTATAATTATAATAAGTTGCTTTTTAAAACATATTATTAAGTTTTTAATTATTAAGGTGGTATATATAGTGCTTATATTTAGTGCTTGTATAAAATGTAATACTTTAATTATAGTTAAAAAAAGAGGAGAGAGAGGGAAAAAAAGAAAAAAAGAAAAAAAAACAGTTTTTAGTTTTATATATTACTTTTAGTTTTTAGTTATTTTAAATAAATATAAATTTTTATATAGTTATTTTTAATATGCTACTTTTTTTTTATATCTTTTTTTTTTATAAATATAATTTAATAATATATAATTATTTTTAACTTTTTTTTATAAATACTTTTACTTATATAACCAACTTATTTATAAATATAAGATCTTTAAGTATTAAATTAAATATTTTTTTTATAAAAGCATTAATAAAATTCTTTTTATTATTTATTTATTATATATTAAAAATCTTTTTTTTTTTATATAATTTTTATAATATTATAATATTAATTATAAAGTGTTTTTTTTATGTAGTCTTTAGCTTTATTAAATAGTTATATAGTAATTTTAAGTTTATATATAATATTATTAAAATTAGTACAATTTTTAGCATAGTTATAATTTTTAAAATTATTATATATAAAATAATAATATTATTTACTTTATTAATTATATTATATAATTTATTAACTAATATACTTTTAATAACCTTTTTATATTTACTTAAATTTTAATATATAATATTACTTTTAATTTTAAATTTATTTAGCTTTATATAATACTTAATAGCTAATATAATTATAAATTTAAACTATAAATTTATATTTATATTATTTGCAAAAAATTTATTTGTAAAAGTAAATAGCTTTATATAATTTAAATCTAAAGGTATAAATTTTAGGCTATAGTTATAATTATTTATTTATTATTTGATTTTTTTATTTAAAGTTTATATATTAACTTTAATAGGTTTTATAATTTAAGCAGCAGTTATTAAGTTATATACTGCTTTTAGTTAGCAAATATTATTAATATATATGTTTTTTATATAGTAGTTAACTTTAGCTAATTAATTTGCTTAGCTTTTTTAAATTAAAGTAATATTTTTATTAGTTAATAAAATAATTTAGCTTTTATTAAATTTTATAAGATAATTTATTTATAAGGTTTTTTTAAGCTTTATATAAAGCTTTATTTTTTATAACTTTATTTTTTTTTATATAAAAAAATTTAGAGTAATAAAGTTAAAAGTATTATTTATTTATAAACTAATAATTTTAAAATTATTTAGTAAACTAATTAATATAAAAAGGTATAAGTTATATGTTAAAATAGTTATTTTTAACTAGTTATAATAATGTTTATAATAAGTTTTAAATTAATATAGCTTTAATTTTAAGACTTTATATAGCGGTTATATAACTTTTAAAACTGTTTTTATAAGGTATTTATTTTTTAGTTCTTTTAGTAGTTATATAATAATTACTTGTAATAACTTATTTTTTAATTATATATATATTTAAGTAATATTTTAAAGTTTGCTTTTAATGTTATAATTTTATATAAAAAAAAGATTTAATACTAAGATTAATTTTTAGTTTATTTATTATATTATAAATAACTATATAAAAATTGTTTTTTTTTTTTAGTTATTATAACTTTATATAACTAGTTTTAATTTTTTATATAGTTAAGTTATTTTGCTTTTTATTTTTTATATAAGTTTAAACTTAAATATATAAATATTATTATATTATTTTAAGTTATATATTATAAATTTAAATATATTTTATATAATAAGTTTATTAATTTTAATAACGTTTGCTTTTTTAAATAAGGCGCTAAAAGTGTTAATTATATTATTTTTATATAATTTAATTATTAAAGCGTAATTTTACTTCTTTTTTTTAGTTAAAAATATATGTTATATAAAAAGTATATAAAAGTTAATAACTTTATAAAAGCGTTTTTTTTTTTTTTATATAGCTAATAATAAAAGTACTTAGGTTTTATTTAATATTTTATTTATATTTTTTAATATAGTGTTTTTTATTATATAATAATATAACTTTATTTATATAGCTTTAAACTATATAAAGCTATTTATTAATTTAATTATTATATTTAATTTTTTAATTAATTAAATTTTATATAGTTTATTTTAGCTTTACTTTTTTTATTATATAAAAACTTTGCTTTATAATAATAATAATAATATATTATATAAGTTAAGCTTGTTATATTTATTAGCCGCTTAGTTAATATTAGCTTTAGTTTTTTTTTTACGTAATATTTTTATAGCTTTTTTAATTACTTTAATTTATTATATAATATTTAGCAAAAAAAAAAAGTTTAAATTTACTTTAAGGTAGGCTTTAAAAACAAAAAGTATTAGTATTAAGCTATTTAGTTTTATAGTATTGTTTAAAGCTTTAATTATTATTTACAAAATTAACTTTTATTTTATATAACGTTTAAGCTTAGCTTTAAATATATTATATATATAATATAGTAGCTTATATACTTATTTAATTTTGTTTACTACTTAATATACCTTTATAAATATTGTATAATATTAAGTGCTTATAATTTTTGCTTAGTTTTAAAATTTTTTAAATAAAAAGTTTATTTTTAGGTTATATATAATATAATTAAAGAATTTTTAGTATATATTAATTTAGTACTTATATAAAGCTTTTTAAATATATTATATAAATATAAAACTTAAAAAAGTTGCTGCTTAAAAAAATATTATAATATTAATTATATATAACACTTGCTTATTATTTATTTATATAATATTAATAATTATTTTATAATTAAAGTTGTAATTGTTTTTAATTATAAACTTAAAGCATTTAAATGTTTAGTTATATATTTAATAATAATAGCAAAACTTTTAAATCTTTTTTAAAGTTAAATAGCTAATATTATATTTTATATAACTAAATATATTATATAGCCTTTTTAAATAAAAGTAATTAAAATAATAATATAAACGGTATAGCTTTATTTTTATAAAATAAATTTTAGTTTTATATAATAAAGTGTTAAAAAATAGGTAACTTTATTTATATATAACTAGTATTCTCTTTTTGTTTATTTATATAATTTTATTTTATATGTTATTAAAAAAAGCTTTTATATAATTTATATTTGCTAATAAAAAAAAGAAAGAAATTAGTATATTTAATATATAATATATAGTTATATTAAAAAGGCTTTTAATTTATATAGTATTAATTAAGATAATAGTTTTATTGCTTTTAAATTTACTATAAGTGTTGCTAAAGGTTTAGTTTATTTTTATATGTAGGTAAAGTTGTAGGTATATAACTAATTGCGCTTTTTTTACTATAAAATATATAAAGGCCCTTATATCTCAAATTTCTTTTTAGTACTTTATATAATATTAGTTATTTAAAAGAAATTAGTTGCTTAAAATAGTTGTTTTATAATTTTTTATTTTTTTGCTAATTATATAATATTTATTATTTTAAATATTTTTATTAGTTATATAATATATAAATATATTATTTATTAAAAATTATATTACTTATATATAATATTTTTTATTAGCGTTGTTTTAATTATTGTTTAATTTAAAGTAGCTTTTATATTTTATTAGATATAAAGAAAATTTTTTATTTATAAGCTATATAAAGTATAATATTTTATATAAGCTAAAATATTGGTTTTATATATAGGCCTTTTTTAAAAAAGTGTGGTTTATTAACTAATATTTTTTTTTTTAGCATATAAAGCACTTTTTTTTTATATAAAACTTTTAGCTAGCTTAGCTAGCTTATTTATATAATTAAAAACAATTTTAATATAAACAATTTTGCTTTAAATAATTTAAATAAAACTTAAGTTTAAAGCCTTTTATATAGTTATTTTAGCTATATTTTTTATTTATAAAATAAGTTTTTTTTTTTTTTTATATAAAATATTTAAAGGTAATATTTACTAAGATTTAAAAGCATATTTATAAGTTAATAAAAAAGCTTTTATATAATAGCTTTTAAAATATAAATATTATATTAAATTTTAGCACTTTTTAATATGCTTATATAATTATTATACTAAGCTAGATTTTACTTTAGTAGCTAGCACTTAGTATATATTATATTTTTGCTAGCTTATTAATTATAAGCTTTAATATATTATATAGTGCTAATTTTAAATTTTTTTGTTTTATTTATATATATATAATTATAGTTTAATTAGTTTAATAGTAGTTATAATTTATATTAATATTAAAGTATATATTTAATATATAGTAAATTTTATTTTAAGTGCTTTTTATACTAATATAGTAAATATAATAGTTTTTTGCACGATTTTATAATATAAATAAAAATATAGCGTAATATTAGTTCTTTATAATTTTTAGCTTTTAATAAGTGTTAACAAATAGCTTTGCTTTATTATATAATAAGTTATATAACTTTTTAAAGTAGTTTTTTTTTTGTTTTTAAATCTTTTAAAAAAGTGCGTATTTATTTAATAAGATTTTTTTATTTTATATATATTTTATAAAAAATAGGTTTATAATTATATTAATTATAGCTAAATTTAATATTATATATATATCCTTTTTTAGCTAAAAAGTTTAAAAGAAGTAATAAATAATAATATATTTATAAACTAGCTAAAAGTTTAAATAATAGCTAGTAATAATTAAAGTAACAAATATTATAGTTTTTTTATATAGCTATATAAAGGTATTTTTTTTAATACTTTATTACATAATAGGTTTTTTAAATTATATGGTTTTTAATTAAGTTAAAAAAGAAATAGGTATAATATTTAGTGTTATACTTTTTAAAGGTTATTTAAAAGCTTAAAATAAAGGTTATATAGTAGCTTTTAATAATCTTACTTAAAATATCAACAATTTTATTAGGTATAAAAGTTTATAATATATAATATTTTTTTATATAGCTTTATATATTTTTAATACTACTATTAAACAATTCTTAATATTTAGTAAAATTCTTTTTACTTTTAAAATTTTTAACATCTTTAATATTAACATATAATAGCATATAAAAAATTAGGCTATAGTTTAATTTTTAAAGTTTTTTTTATATACTTGTTAAAAGTTTTGTTTTACTGCTTTTAAATATATATAATTATATATTTAGCTAAGTAAATAGGTATTTAATTTATTAGTATTAAATTTATATATTAAGTTAATAAGTTTATTTTTTTTTTTTTAAAATTATACTTTATATAAAAACTTTAGCTATTTTAATATCTTATATAATTTATTTATATAAAATATTATTTAAGTTAAAATATTTAAATAGTATATTTATTAAAAAAGCTGTTAATTTTATAGCTATTTTATTAAAGTATTACCTAGCTATTATATAGCAATATAATTTAGTGTTTTAATAAAGTTGCTTACTATTTTTATTTTTTTATATATATGTTTTTTGCTTTAAAAAGTGCTAAAAAGAAAATACTTATATAAAAAGATTTAAATCTTTCTTTTTTTATATTGTGCAAATATTTTTTGCTTTAAAAAGTACTAAAAGGAGGGCACTCGTACAATAAAAATCTTAAGAATTAATATAAAAATAAATATCTTTTGCCTTAGGTTTTTAAAAAAAAAATATTTATACAACTAAAATTTAAAGTCTTTTTAATCGTCTTTTATCTTTACTTTTACTAATTTATAATGCTTTTACAACTATTAATTAATATTAAATAAGCTATATATAATTATATATTACGTAATAAAATAAAATATAGTTAATTATATGCTATATCTATTTATATAAAAAAAAAAAAAGTAAATCTTTTATACGCAGCAAAATCTTTACCTTAGGTAAAGATCTTAACTAGCGTACAAAAATAACAAAGATAAAAAAACATAAGGGTAAATAAGTGTTTTATGCGATACTAGCTATCGCACGCTAAAACCATTAAATGTAGCTAACACTAAGATTTTAACAAATATATAATTATAAAGTATTTTTAAAAGATATAAAAGTTATATAATGCTTTAAGTATTATAAGTTTAAATATATAAAAAAGTTTTGTAAACATAAAAATAAATGCTTTTTATATAGTAATATAATATATAAAAACAAGAAAAAAAAATATTTAACTTAAAAAAAATTTAAACTAAAAGTAATAAAATATATAAATTATAAAAAAAACTACTTAACCTTTTTAAAAAAGTATAAAGTTTTTTAAAGCTAAATTATAATAATATAAAAAGTATATTAATATTAGCTAATATAATTTTATATTTAAAATAAATATAAACTAATAAATTAAAACTAAAGTAATTAATAAAAAGTTTAACTTTAAAAGCAATTAACACTTAGCTTAATTATAAAAAAACTAAAATTATATTAATTAATAATATTAAAAATAACTTAGTTAGTAATATTAAAGTTTAATTGCTTTAAAGTAATAAATATACCTTTAATAGCTTTAAAAACTAAAATATAAGCTTTTTTTTTAAAAAAAGCTAATATACTTAAATTAAATTTAAAAAGGCCTTCTTTTTTTTTTGCTTTAAAAGCACAACTAAACATAAATAATAAAAAAAACATTTTTACTTTAAGCTAATAAAATTTAACGCTTTATTTTAAAATATTATAAAATAAAAAATATATATAGTAATAACTTTTAAATTATTAAAAAGGTATAATATAATAGTATTATAAAAACTACTATTATAAAAAAAAAAAAAGATAAAGCTTTTTTAGCTATATTATTTAAAGTTAAGCTAATATAATATAATATATATTAATAAATAAATTATAAGTAATTTATAAGTAAAAAAAAACTAAATATAATTAAATAAAAGCAACTTTTTTTTTAGTAAACAAAAAAAAACTAACTATTATATAATTAGTAGATATAAAACTAAATTTAAATAAAAATAAAGTAAGCTTAATAATTAAACTTAAAAAAAAAGTAAATTAAAAGCAAAATATAATTATAAAAAACATAAATATATACTTACTATTATAAAATAAAATAAAAAAAACTTTAATATACTACAAACAAATCTTAAGCTTAATAAAAGCTTAAAAACTAATACTTTAAACGCTATATAGTAATATTATAAAAAAAAAAAAGTAAAAAACTATTAAAAAATAAAAAAATAAAAATATAATTAACTTAATATAAACTAATAAAAAACTTTTAATAAAAATATTTAAAAGCTTAAAAGAAGTAAAATTTAATTATATTTTTTAAAGCTTTTAAATTTATAACAAAAAAAAATTAATATTAAGCTTTTAGCTACTTAAAAACTAAAGCTAAAAAATATTAAATAAAGCGCTAGTAGTAATTAAAGCATTTAAATTATAAATATTAAAAACTTTTAATATAATAATAAATATAAATAAATATATTAAATATTTAATAATAAAATTAATTAAAATAGTAAATATAGCAGCTTTAAAACAAAAAGCTATAATAAAAAAAGCAACCTTATAATAGTTTTAAAAGGTTTAAAAAGCTATAAAAAAAGCTAAAAAAAAAAAAAAAAAGTGCTATAAAATTATATTTTAATATTAAAAAAAATAGCTAAAGCAAAAGCAAAATAAAACCAAATTATTTATAAAAAATAGCAAAAATAATAGTAATAAAATATAATAAAAGCTTTAAAAAATAATTTTAAATTTTAAACTTTAAAAAACTAGGCGTACTTTTAAAGCTAAGCTTTTTTAGCAAAAAAAAGTTTTTTAAACTTAAAAAAAAAAAAAAGTAAGTGATTACTTATATAAAAAAAGCAAAATTATTAGCAGCTAGATTTTTTTTTACTTTAAAAATCAACTTATTAAACTTAAAAAAGCAAAAAAAACTAATAAAATAGGTATTTAAAATATAAAAAACAATTAAAATATAAAAAATTAAAAAACTCTTAAAAAAAGCTAAACTTTAAAAAGCGGTAAAAAAAAACATTTTATTAATAAGATTTTTAAAAGCATATAAGCAAAAACGTATAAAAATAATAATAATATTAACTTAATAAAGTTTTATATATAAATATTACTTAAAACAATTTTAAAATATAGCTGTAATAATTTTAATAAAACTAAAAAAAATTTTAAAAAAGCTTAAAAAAGCTAGTAGTTATAAGCTAATTTTATTATTTAGTATAATAAATAAAATAATTAAAAAAGTAAAAAATATATATATTTTAGCTATAATAAAAAGGTTTATATTACTATTAAAAAAGCAAATAAAAAATAATTTGTAAAGATTTATAAAATTAGTAATTAAAGCTATAATAAAAGTAATTTATAATAATGAAAAGTATAATTTAATATTAATATTATTATAGTTAAATATTTTAAAAGCTTTTAATATAATAAATTATATAAAGCTATTAAAAGTATTATAAAAAAAGGCTTTTTTTAATAAATATAAAACTAGCTTTAAAACTATTTTATAAAATAAATAGCAATATTATTATTTAATAGTAAAAATATAATAAAAAAAGTTTTAATTATAAGTATATTATAAAGATTTTTATTATTATTAATATTATTTTTATTATATATAAGTATTTTATATAAAAAATTAATAAAAAAAAAACTAATTATAATAAAGTTTATAAATAATATAAACTTTATAATAATAAAACTAAATATAAAAAAAAACTATAAATATATAATATAAATATATATTAAATATAAAAATTAAGTAATATAATATAAAATAAATTTTAACTTAATAAAAAATAAATTAATATATTTTATATTATAATATAAAGCTAATTTTGTTTTAATTTAACGAAAAAATATATAAATTAATTTAAAAAAAAGTATATATTTTTTAAAAGTATAGTTAAATTATAAACTAAAATAATATTATTACTTAAAAAAACTTTAATAAAAACTTAAGCACTAAAGTTTTATTTTAATAAAATTAATTGTTATTATATAAAAATATAGCATATTTAAAGCAAAAGAAATCTATATAAAAATAATTTAAAATATAATTACTTATAATTTATTTATATAATATAAGCTTAATTAAAGCTTAATAAAAAGAATTGCAAAAAACTTAGTTAAAAAACAATTAAAATATTTAAAAGTAATTAAAAAAGCATATAAAGTAATTTTAATTTATTTATTAAAATTAAAATTAAGTTTTTTTTTTTTTTTATATTTATTTAAATATTAAGTTTTATAATTTTAAACGTAAGTTAATAATTTTAAATAAAAAAAAAACTATTTAAAAAAAAATATAATTAAAAATATAAGCAAAAAATAAATAAAATAAAAGCAAATAAAGTTATTATTAAAAAAACTTAGTAAAATATATAATAATTAATTAAAAATAATATAAAAAAAAAAGTAAATAAAAAAATAGTAAAATTAAAATATAATAAAAAAGGCTTTAAAAAAATACTAGCTTAAAAGATAAAACAAAGTAAATAATAAAGTAAAAAAAAGCTAAAGCTTAGTAATATTAGCTTTAATAGCAAAAAAACTACTAAAAAAAACTAAAAAAACTTATTTAATAAATATAATAAATTTTTATTATAAACTTTATAAATATAAAGCTTTAATATTATTATAAATTTATATAAAACTTTAAAGCTAAAAGCTTTTTTTTTTTTTAAAAAAAGGTGTTAAATATAGCTACGCTTTTTTATAACTATATAAAAAATAAAAAAATAACATTATATAAATTTTTATATTACTTAAAATTTAAAAAAAAAAAAAATTAACTTAACTATTTAGCTTTATAGCTTTATTATTATTAGTTTAAATAATAATTAAATTATAAGCAGCTTAAAAATAATATATAAAATAATACGCTAGGTTTTAACTTAAAGCTTATTATTTATATATAAAATAGCTTAAATATTAATAAAAAATAAAAAGGTATAATAAAAGCAAAAAAAATAAGTTTTAAAAATAATATAATAATAAATTATAGCAAATAATATATTAGTAGCAATTAATAAAACAAAAAAATATAAAACTTAAAAAGCTATATTTTTTTTTATTTTTTATTTTTTTATTTTATTTTTTTATTTTATCTTTTTTTAACAAAAAAACTACTAAAGCGTAATAAAGCTTTTAATTAAAAATTTATAACAAAACTATAAACGCTTTAAAAGCGTTTTAATTAAAAAACAAAAGGTTTTTACCTAAGTTTTTTAGTTTTACTTTTAATTATTAAAAAGCAAATATATTAAATACTTAATATATTTAAATTAAAGTTTAAATATTATTATATAAGCATAATAAAATATAACTAATAATAATAATAATAATAATATAAATTATAAAAGTTAAAGTTTTATAATTTATATTATAATTTTATTAATAAGTTTTTAAATTATAATTAAATATATAACTAAAATTAAAAAACGTTAAATTTAATTAAATAATTTTATATATACTTATAAAAAAAGCTTATATAATTATTTAAAAAAGTTATTTTTTTTAACTACTTTAACTTATTATTATTAGTTATATTTTATTATACTTATATAATACTATTTAAACCTTAATTTAAATATATTAAGTATTTAATACGCCTACCTTTTAATAATTAAAAATAAAACTAAAAAACCTAAGTAAAAACCTTTTGCTTTTTAGTTAAAATCCTTTTAAAGCGTTTATAATTTTGCTATAAACTTTTAACTAAAGGCTTTATTATGCCTTAGTAGTATTTTAGTTAAAAAAAGAAAAAAAAAAAAAGTAAAAAAAAATATCGCTTTTTAAGCTTTATATCTTTTTATTTTACTAATTGCTACTAATATACTATTAGCTATAATTTGCTACTATATTATTTTTAAAACCTACTTTTTTTACTTTTATTATACCTTTTTGCTTTTTATTAATATTTAAGCTACTTTATATATAAGTAATAAACTTTAAGCTAAAAACCAATATATTTTTTTATAAGCTACTTTTAAGCTACTTATAATTTAATTATAATTTAAACTAATAATAAAAAAGCTATAAATTTAAATAGTTAGGTTGGTTTTTTTTTTTTTTAATTTTAAGTAATATAAAAATTTATATAGCGCTTTTTTTTTGCTTTTTATATAGTTGTAAAAAAGTATAATTATATTTAATATTTTTTTTTAAAAAAAAAAAGCTTTTAGCTTTAATATTTTTATATAAATTTATAGCAAAGCTAAAGCTTTATATTTTTAAAGTCTATAATAAAAGTTTATTATATTTATTAAATAAATTTTTTTAGTTTTTTTTAGTAGGTTTTTTTATTGCTAAAGCTAATATTACTAAGCTTTAACTTTTTTTTGCTTTATTATTAGCTTTATTTTACCTTTTAAGTTAATATTTTTTTAAAGCTTTTTTTATTTTATTTTAACTTTATTATTTTTTTACTTATTGCTTTTTTTTTACGCTACTTTTAATTATTTATTATATATTTTATTAGGTTTTTTTTAGTAATAATTTTACCTACTTTTGCTTTACCTACTTTTTACTTTTATTTTTAATTATATTTTTTTTAAAACTAAATATTTAACTTTTTTTTAAATAGTTTTTTTTTTGCTTAAAATTATTAACTTGCTTTTAAAATTATATAACCTAATATTTAAGTAGGTATAAAAAAAAAGGTAGTTTAGTTTTAATTTTAAACAATAAATTAAGGTTGCTTTATATGCTTTTTTAATTACTTTAAAATATTTTAATTATTTTTTAATTAAATTTTTTGTTATCTTTTTTACTTAACTTTTATTAAGCTTATATTATATAAATAAACTATATATAATTATACTTTAAATTATTTTTATATAAATTCTTTTTGCTTTAAATATATTATACCTTTATATAATAATAATTAATTTTATTAAAATAAAAATTTACTATTTAAGTTTTTATTAAAGTTTTTTTAAGTAGTAATATTATTTTAGTTTATAATTTAATTATATCTTTAAAAAACATATACTTTTTTTTAATTTAATTTATATATTTTTTAATTAAATTAAAATAAAATTAACTTTATATTATTTTATAAAGTATATTAGTTTGTTTTTTATTAAGTTAAAGTTTATTTTATATTATAATACTTAGCTTTTATATTTTATATATATTTATATTAAATGCTTATAATTTTTTTTTATATTTAGCTTTATTATTATAAAGTTTATATTATTTATAAACTTTATTATAATTAGCTTTTTTTTTATTAACTTTTTATATAAAGTAGTTATATATAGTAAAAATAATATTAATAATAATAAAAATCTTTATAATATACTTATAATTACAACCTTTTTTGCTATATTTTTACTATTAAATAATAATATTATAGTTTATTTTATAAAGTAGCTTTAAAACTAGTTTTAAATTTATTAAAAAAAAGCTTTTTTTTATAATACTTTTAATAGCTTTATATAATTTATTATATTAAAAGCTTTTAAAATATTTAGCTATAATAATATTAATATTAAATTATACTTTTAATTATTATAAATTACTTTTATTATAGCTTTAATTATTAATTATATAAATCTTTATAATTTATTTTTTATTTATTTTTTTAGTAGTAATATAAACCTTTTTATTATAATTAAAATATATATACTTATTATTTTTTTAATTATTTTATTTATTATACTAAATAATAAAATTACCTTATAGCTATAAAGCTTTTTAAATTTTTTTAAAGTTTTTTTTAGTTTTATTAAAACTATTATAACTATATTTTAAAACTATTTTAAGTAATATTTATATATAAAACTTTATTAAGCTAATATTATTATTATTTTTATAACTTTTTATTTATATAATTTTAAAAATCTTATTAATAAAAAATTATCTTTTAGTGTTTTTTAAAGTTTAATTTCTTTTAAGATTTTTTTAATTTTTTTTGTTTTAATTTTTTTTTATATTTTAAATAAGTATTTTATAAGCTTTTTTTTATTTTTTTAAGTTTAATAAATTAATTTTTAAAGTAAAAAAAAATCTAGCTGCTAATACTTTTATTTTTTTTATATAAATAATTGCTTACTTTTTTTTTTTTTAAAGTTTAAAAAACTTTTTTTTATTAAAAGAACTTAGTTTTTAAAGCGTATTTATTTTTTTAAGGTTTAAAGTTTTAAATTGTTTTTTAAAGCTTTTATTATATTTTGTTGCTATTATTTTTATTATTTTTTATAAATAATTTGCTTTTGTTTTATTTTTGCTTTAGTTGCTTTTTTTTTTAGTATAAAATATAATTTTATAATATTTTTTTTTTTTTTTTTGCTTTTTTTATAGCTTGTTAAACTTTTTATAACCATTATAAAGTTATTTTTTTTGCTATAGCTTTTTTTTTTAAAGCTATTATATTTATTATTTTAATTAGTTTTATTATTAACTATTTAATATATTTATTTATATTTATTATTATATTAAAACTTTTTAATATTTATAATTTAAATACTTTAATTATTATTAGCGTTTTATTTAATATTTTTTAGCTTTAATTTTTAAATAATTAAAAACTTAATATTAAGTTTTTTTTATTATAAATTTAAAAGCTTTAAAAATATAATTAAATTTTATTTATTTTAAATTTTTAAATATTTTTATTAAAAGTTTTTTATTAGCTTATATTAAGTTAATTATATTATTTTTTTTTTATTTTTTAATAGTTTTTTACTTTTTCTTTTTATAATATTATTATATAATGTTTAAAAAGTTTATTTTTAATCTTTTATTAAGCTTAAGATTTTTTTATAATATATTAAAGTTTTTTTTTTTTTTTTTATAATAATAAGTATATATTTATATTTTTTATAATTATATTTTATTTTTAGTTTGCTTTTTTTTTAAACTTAATTATTAAGCTTATTTTATTTTTATTTAAATTTAGCTTTATATATATTAATTATATAATAGCTAGTTTTTTTTTATTTATTAAAAAAAAAGTTGCTTTTATTTAATTATATTTAGTTTTTTTTATTTATAAATTATTTATAATTTATTTATTAATATATAGTACTATATATTTATAATTAGTATATATTATATTATATTAGCTTAATTTTAAGTAATATAATTAAAAAAGCTTTATTTTTTTTTTTTTTATAATAATAGTTTTTATAATACTATTATATTATATTTTTTTAATAATTTAAAAGCTATTACTATATATATTTTTAATTTTATAATATTTTAAAATAAAATATTAAGTTTTATTAACTTAAAATAAAAATTTTTTTTTTTTTTAAGTTTAAATATTTTTTTAAAAAAAAAAAAAAGCCTTTTTAAATTTAATTTAAATATATTAGCTTTTTTAAAAAAAAAAGCTTATATTTTAGCTTTTAATGCTATTAAAGCTATATTTATTACTTTAAAATAACTAAGTTTTTATATTATTAACTAAGTTATTTTTAATATTATTAATTAATATAATTTTAATTTTTTTATAATTAAATTAAATACTAGTTATTTTTAAAGTTAAATTTTTTACTAATTACTTTAATTTAAATTTATTAGTTTATATTTACTTTAAATATAAAATTATATTAACTAATATTAATATACTTTTTATATTATTATAATTTAGCTTTAAAAAACCTTATACTTTTTTAAAAAAGCTAAATAGCTTGTTTTATAATTTATATATTTTATTACTTTTAATTTAGATTTTTTTTAAGTTAAATATTTTTTTTTTTGTTTTTATATATTATATTGCTATATAAAAAGTACTTATTTTTATTTTTATAAATTTTTTTTATATATTTAAACTTATAATATTTAAAATATTATATAATTTTTATATTTTTTAAAAATAGCTTATAATTATATATTATTACTTTTTATATAGCTTTTTTTTAATATAAAGCTTTTATAATTTTTATATTAATATAATATATTAATAAGCTATTATAATAGCTTTTTAAATTAGCTAATAAAATTAAATATATTTTATTTATATTAGCTTTATTTTATTTATAAATATTTTAAAAAAAATTTGCTAGGTTTATATATACGCTTTAAAATATTTTTATATTAATACTTTTTATAATTACTATATAATTGTTTTTAATTTTTATTATACCTTTATTAAATACTTATTTTATTTATAAATTAACTTATTTATATTATATTGCTTTTTTTTTAAATATAACTATTATATTTTTACTTAGTAGTTTTTTTATTATAATTACTTTTGCTGTTTTAATTGCTATATTTATTACTTTTATTGTTTTTTTAGCTATATATATTATAAAAGCTAGGTTTAGTTTAGCTTATATTAAAACTTTATAGTTATATTAAATAAAAAGTATTATATAATTTAAAGGCGCTAAAAAGCTAATTACTAAACGGCTTATAACTAATATTATAATTGCTTAAGTTTAATTACTAATAAATACACTACTTTTTTTTAGTTTATATATTATTATATATAGTTTGTTAATATTTTATTTAATAATTAAGTTATTTTAAGCTTTTTTTTTTTTTTATGTTTTAATATAAAAGTCTTTTATTAAACTTTTAGCATATTTTTTACTAGTACTTTTATATCTAAAAACTTTTTTTAACTAATAAAAATTACTAAAAATTATATTTATTTTTTTATTTTATCTTTTTTTTATTTTGCTTTTTTGTTTGCTTTGCTATTATTTTGTTATTAAAGTAACTTTTTAGTACTAAAGCCTACAATTAAGTGGTATAAAAATTACTTAAACCTTTTTGCGCCACTATTTAATACTATTAGGTTTACTATACCTTACGCTAAATCTTTAGGTTTAATATAACTATATTTTTAAGTGTTTTTACCTTTTAAAAAGCAATATATCTAAATTATTTAATATAAAAAGCAAAGCTTAAAAAGTTATTAATATTGTAAACTTTTTCCTTTTTTTGCTTTTAAATTTTAACTACTTTAACTTAAAAAAATATAAATATAAATTATTTTTTTTATAATATACTTAATTAATAAACCTAAAATAATTAGTTATAATAACAACTTATATTATTTTAAACCTAGTTATATATTAAAGTAAAAATATATAAGGTATATTTAATTATAAATTTAAAGTTTATTTATTTATATAATATTTAAAGCATTAATAGCAAATATAAAATAAAGCTAACGAGGTTTAAAATATTAATAAAGCTTTTTTAAATAATAAAGTAAAATCAACTAAGCGTAAAATATTAGTAACGCTTTTTTAATAATAAGTTATATTTATTATAAGTTTAACTTTTTATAAAAAAATAAATTAAAAAAGTATTATAGCTTTAAAAATGCTAACATAAATATATTTATATTATTAAATTATTAATATTTTTATTTTATAGTTATATATATATTTATACTTTATAATTATTAATAGCTAAAAAACTAAGCTTATAGCTATATTTTTATAATTATAAATAAGTATTAAAAAAATAATAAAAATACTTTAAATTATATAAAAATTATATATAAAATAAAAGTAAAAAGGCTATAAACTTATAATTTAAAGCTATAATAAAAAAAGGCTATATAGCTTTAATATAATTTAAACGTTTAAACTAATTATTTAATAATTAAATATATAAACTTTTACCTTATTAAATTATATATTATAATAATATAATTATAAGTTTTATAACATAAATAATAAATTATTATTAAAAAAGTAGTTATATAATAAAACAATGAATAAAAACTAGTGTAAACTATTAAAATATGCTTTAAAGTAATATTAATTTATTTTTTAACTTTATTAAAAATATTAACTTAATTTAAAAACTAGATTAAAAAATAAAAATATATATTAATATTTTATATATAATAAAAATTAAACCTATTATTTTAAGTGCTAAAGAACTTATGCTTTATTATTAAACTATATATAAAACTTATTTAAATTATATAGCTTTTTTAAAAAATTATATCTTTATTTACTATTTTATTTTAGTACTAGTTTTAATATATATTATTAAAACTATTTTAATATAACTTATACACTGTTTTTATAACAAATTTAGTTGTAAAATATTAAGCTAAATAATTATAATTTAAAGGCTTTAAGTAAAATATAATAATATAAAAATACTTTTTATATAAATTATTGTTTTAATTATATTAAAAGTAAACCTAAAATAAAAACATATTAAAATATTTATAACATTAAGTAAAAAAGTAAAAATATAATAAGTAGCTAAATAATAGCGTATTTAAACTTAATTATAATATATAGTAAAAAAGTTTTAAAAATTTTAAATTAAAAAAAAAAAGTAAGTAAAATAAATTAAAATTAACTAACTATAATATTATTTATTTTATTAATAAAATTAAAATAAGCGTAATAAGTAAAAAAAGCTTAATAAAACACTTTTAATAAGTAATATTATACGCTAATAAGTTTAATATAATAAAAAAGTAATTTATATTAAAAAATATTTTTATTTATATTATAAAAAATATTGCTAAAAAAATCTTTATTATTAATATAATAAAAGTTAAATAGTAAAAATAACTACTTTAATAACTTAATTAAATAAATTATATTAAAATATATTATTATAAATAGCTAATTTAATTAATAATAAAATAAAATAAAGTTATATATAATTATATTAATAACCTTATATAAGTTATAATTATTTTAATAGCTTTTATAAAACAAAAAAAACGATTTTTTTAATAGCATATAACTTTAAAGTTTATATTAAGTTTTAGCTAAAAGTAATATTTAATATCATTAAAACAACTTTAATTTTAAAATAATTTAGTTATAATTGCTAGCTTTTTTTAATAATTAAACTTTTAGTTTTTAACGTGCTTAGTTTGCTAGCAAACACGTTTTTAAACAATAATAATATTAGTATTAGCACTAGTATTGTTTTTATTATTATTAAAACCATTTAAAATTAAGTTTAAAATATTTTGCTATTTTCTTTTATGCTTTTAGTTATTATTATTATTATTAATATTATTAAAATTACTATTTTTTAAATTTACTTTAAAAATAATAAAATTAGCTTTTAATTTAATAATAATATAATTTACTTTTATTTTTACTACTTTTAAAGCTTTTACTTAATTAACTTATAAAGCTTTTATTTAATGTGGTTTTATATATTAATATAAATGCTAATATTGAAAAAGGTACTTCGGCTATAATAAAAGTGGGCTTATTAATAGTATTAAAAGGAGGGAATTTATAGTAAATAAATCCATTATAAATAAAATAATATAAAATAAAAAGTAAAAATATATTACTTATTTAATTAAAATTTCATTTATTAAATATAGTAAAAAGCGCTATATATATACGTTATTTTTAGCGCTTAAATTACTTAAAACCTTTAGCTTTATAATAAATTATAATAAATTATAATAAATTTAACTTTAATTATATAAAACCTTTATATAAAAAATAAACCGTTATATAAAAAATAAACCTTTAAAATAAATTAGTATTGGAAACATCAATAACTTCTCAGGCTTTGCTTTTTACATCAAATAATTTGGATACACTGCTTTCTAAGGGGTGAAAGCACCTGGAAACGCGGTCGTATTAGACCCGAAGACATGGCGCAGGGTGCAGCGGACCCAATGGTGCTGGACGGTGGCGCGAAAGGGTTGGAGCAGTCTCTGCACCACCCAATCGCGGGCCCCGGCACTGAAGGGTCGCTTCAACAGCGAAACGACAGCGAAGCAGGCAAGGAAGCGGAGCGAGAAGGGGATGAAATAGAGAAATGGATGCGATCTCTAGCAGTTCTTATTGGTCAAGAGAAATTCCCAGATGCAGAGGCACTGGTGAGGAACATGCTGGAGGCTCAGCGGAAGACCCTCGCGTTGGAACGCGAGAAGGAAGAGAAAGAAGCCCGAAACAACCCAGCTACCAAACGAGATATCGACGAACTACGCGCAGCAATACGCGAACTGAAGAAAGGCAGTGCACCTACTGCCAACCGGACCTGGGCGACCGTAGTATCGGCTACAGGCCGCCCAGCAATCGGCCCTCTGGCGCCCCCGAATCGCGCGATACTCCCTGTCCGACACAACCGCGAAGTTTTAATACGAGCCGAACCCAACCCAGCCCTTGCAGCGCGTACGGCCGAAGAAACAGTAAAAGCAGTAAATACAGCAATTGGAACGGCAGAAGCAATTGCGGCGAAGAAACTGCCGAGCGGAAATATAGTGGTTACATTTAAAGAGGAAGCAATACAATATAAACAAGCCAACTTGTGGGTGGAACAAGCGTTTGGCAAAGGTGCAACAAAGACTGGAAGGGACTACACAGTAATCATGAAGGGCATCGATGCGAAAACACTCCGAAGCGCGCACGCAGACCCGGCGAATCTTCTCCGGGACATCTGCGAACAAAATAAAGCCAGCATAGGCAGGATACACCCGATCCTGCCAGCCAACCCAGAAGGCCGTCATGCCAGCTTGTTGATGCATTGCACCGACATAGAAACCGCGGAGGCTCTGTGCCGAAAGGGGGCCGTATGGAGGGCGATGATGCACAACTGCGAGCCGTTTTCAAAAGACGTAAAAGTCACGCAGTGCTTCAAGTGTTATAAGTTTGGACATGTGGGAAAGTTTTGCAGGAACAAGAGCAGGTGCCCCTTATGCAGCGGCGCGGCGCATGAAGGCGGAGAGAAGGAGTGTCCAACCCGAAAGGAATCCGAACCGGAGGCGATAAAGTGTATAAATTGTGAAGGAGGTCACCCGGCCTTTTCGAAGAAGTGCAAGGTTTTCCAGGGCCAAATAGCAGTAGCACAAGAGGCATACCAACACCGGCCGACACAGTTCTATATCCGAAGCGAACACAAACCAACAGACCGAAACCAGAGTGATTGGCAGGAGGTTCAACCTCGGAAGCGACCAGCACTCAGCCCGCTTGCAGAAAGACCAAGACCATACCAACCGGTAGCACCAAGAATGACCCAGTTGGCAACACCAAAGCTCGGCCGCCCTAGGGCGACAAGTGCAGCCCCGGTAGCCCCGGGAGCCAGGATACAAGCTTTCTTCCCCGGAGAAGCCGACACACCGGACCGAATTCGAGGGGCCTCTTCCGCCCCGGAAGCGCGACCGAACCCAGATAACAGGAAGAACACCTTTACTTCGAGCCAATGAGACTTGACGCCCTATCTTGGAACACCGCAGGATCGAGAACGTGTGCGGCAATAGCCCTCGGATCACCAGAGGAATATGACATAATAGCACTGCAAGAGCCGCCATTACAAGGGGAGGAGGGAGTGGAACCCTCCGACCGTATTGTCCTAGGTCAAGCCGATATAACGTAGTATATGCTGGTTCCGGACGTGCGGCACTGTATATCAACAAGCGAATCGCAGGCGATTCATGGGTGGAAGAGGCCGGCCACAACTGGGCGAAAGCGACTTTCTTCTCAGCAGACAAGGAAAAACTGGCTACTGTGTGGTCGGTGTATGCGGAGCCAGATTCGAGCAGAAACAGGGTGAGCCCAATGATCGAACTTAAAAGGAAAGCGAACCAAGGGCGGAACATAGTAGTAGGGGACATGAATATGCACTCGCCGCTGTGGGATAAAGAAGGGAGAACTTCGGCACACTGCGAAGAAATCTTGAGCCTAGCAAGAGCTTGAAACTAACCCTCCGAACGCCGTACGGCAGCATTACAAGGAAAGGAAAGCGAAGGACTGCCGAAGGGTGGGAAAAAGACAGCACAATCGACCTGATATGGGCTGATGAAAGACTCCTGGTGGAAATACTCGAAGGCCCAGGATGGGCAGGATCCGATCACACCCCCAAAGCTTCCGAATCCACGACGAAAAGACCCGATACCAGGCCTCCAGCCACCCAGGGGCTGGAGCTGGAAGATGTTGGATAAAGCGCTAGTGGCGGTCGAGGCGTCTAGGTTGCAGGTACCGGAGGGTTTCGACACAACGACAGACATGGATGAATACGTCGAGTATTTAATAACGGAACTGACCAGGATAGCGGACGTAGCGGCCCCGAAAAGGAAGGCCACAGCAGGAAAAGCAGCCCCGTGGTGGTCACAAAAGGTCCAAAAGCTATAGGAAAAGCCAAAGAGGAGGAAAGAAAGTGCCACAGAACAACGTCCCAGTACCAAAGGAGAAAGGCGACTGAAGCAAGAGCGGAACAAAGGCGAATCATCCGCGAAGAACAGCGGAGACAGTGGCGACAAGGTGTAGCGGAAGCCTCAAAAGACAATTCAAAACTTTGGACCTTGAAAGGTGGGCGCGCCTTAAGAGCTGGGCCCCCGGCGAAAAGGAGTCTTCCAGACCTTGAAAAGGAGAGGGCAGAAGTGCTGGCGGCTAGGTTCTTTCCTACCCCGGAGATCGACCTATCGGACCTAGAAGGGCGAAGGGAGCCCGCGGAACACCCGTTTAAGATGCGAAGAAAGGTTGAAACAAAGGAGATTGAAGAAATCTTAGAGGAAGCCAAACCTTGAAAGCGCCAGGAGACGACCTTCTACCAACGGGATTTCTGAAGGCATGCGGGCAGAAAGTTGCAGAAGCAATAGCAGTATTGGCCCAACAGAGTTTTATGCACGAATACTACCCGAAACGGCTCCGAAACGCGGTCGTAGCAGTCTTAGCAAAACCGGGGAAAACCCCAGAGGAGCTTAGGAAGCCCGGCGGCTACAGGCCGATCTCGCTACTCAGCGCAATGGGCAAAATAATCGAAAAAGTAGTAAGCACACGTATCTCAGCCGCAGCGGAAAGGTTTATGCTACTACCAGAAGGGCAAATGGGAAACAGACCACAGAGATCTACGGAACTGGCAATCAGGGCCGTAACAGAGGCGATTCACGGCAGCTGGAAGCACGATTTAACGTTGACACTACTACAGCTGGATATCTCAGGGGCTTTTGACGCAGTGAACTACGTGAGGCTGCTAGAGGTGCTACGGAAGAAAGGCTTCCCCCAATGGATTCAGAACTGGCTCCAGAGCTACCTTACAGAACGGACAGCAACATTGTTATTTGACGGCGAAAGCGCGGCGAAAAAGGTCCTAACCACAGGCGTACCACAAGGATCCCCACTGTCACCAGTATTATTCTTGCTATATATAGCTACCTTGTATGAAGAATTAACGGAAAGAGGGCTAGTTATAATAGGGTTTGCAGACGACACAAACCTTATGGTAGCAGGGCCAAGTGCAGAAGGGAACTGCGAGCGTTTGGCGCAGGTGTATACAAAGTGCGAAAGCTGGGCAGTACGATATGGAATGAACTTTAACCCAGCAAAAAGCGAACTGACGCACTTTACAAGACGGCACAAGGCCGATTCTGCCCCGATCCAGCTGGGAAACATACGAATCGAACCGAAGGAGAGTGTACGCTTCCTAGGGGTATGGCTGGACCGCAAACTGAGGTGGCGTCGCCACCTAAAAGAACTCCGACGGAAACTCGAACGCCAGAATTTTGCTTTGACGAGATTAGCTGCTACCACATGGGGTGCAGCGCACCCAGGGCAAAAGAGATCTACACGAAGGTGATTCGAGCGCAATCGCATACGGTTCGTCCGCGTGGCACAGGCCTAGCAGAGGCCAAGCAAAGGGATAGCGAAGGACCTGACTAAAGAACAGTCGAAGTGCCTTAGGGTAGTTGGAGGAGCGTACAAAGCAACCCCGATTTACCTTTTAGAGTCAGAACTAGGCTGCCCCCTCTTTACACCTACCTAAATGCCAGGTTGTGCGATTTCGAAGGCAGGTTAGCGATTTCGGGCAAAGAAAGGACTATTCAGGAGGAGGTCAGACATTTGGTTTCAGAAGGGAACACGATCAGGAACAGAGGCGAAAGGCGGGTGAGGCGAAGGCGGGTAGGGTTACCACCGAGGGAAACCCAGCAAAACACACGACAGACGGTCGAAAGTGGCGTAGAGAAAAGGAGTGGGTGGAAGAATGGCGAGGCCGAGATACGACGGAAGAGGCTTTAGAAAGACACTGGCTTGAAGGGTGGAACGAAGCCGACAACAGAGCGAAAAGGCCGGGGCCTGGCGGCATCGGCCCCGGCAACAGGGAGACCACCAGAAAGGACTGAAGAGACCTGCCCAACGGACATAGCGGACTTTACTACGGACTCCGAAAATACGAAGCCTCGGCTCTGCTACAAATCCGTACAGAGACGTTAGGGCTAAAAGCCTTCCTTTTCCAGAAAGGGTGCCAAATGTAGCCACGCCCTTCTGCGACTGCGCAGAAGGCAGGGAAACGGCGCTACATAGATTCCTACGTTGCCCGGAATTCGAAAGAGAAAGGACCGACCTGGCTACTCAGCTTCGCGGCCCTTTCGCCACTGGCCCAGACTATAATCGGACTATAAGCAGCCCGGAGGTAGCTCACAAGGCGGTGCGCTGGTTTCTAGCCCGAGGCCTACTACCCATGTATAAGGTGGCCCAAACACTAGCAAAAGGCGAGAAGGTGCAACGGAAGCGAAGAGAGTGGGTTCCAGGGACGATACAGTGGCGAACCATGGCCGATGGCATGCTAGTAGCAACTAGCAGAACAGAAGGACGCAGGGCCTAAAAGGCCGCACCCTCTTTTTTTCCTTTCTTTCTTTCTTTCTTTTCCTTTATTTTCTCTTGACCAGAGAACTGCTAGGGCGCGGTGAGGCCCCTAGTTAGAGATCCGCAGCGGAACCGTAGACGCCTCGGGGGCGTTCCGACCAGGAAGCAAAGGGTTTTCGCCCGGGTTCCCCGGTTTTACCTTTGATTGTTAAAAAGCAGGCGTACCGGATGCTTAATGTATTTAAATCAGGGTTTAAATAGTATTATATAGGCATAACGGAATATAACTAATAATAATAATAATAAAATAAATTAGTTATAAGGTGTTACTTTAAATTAATTACTTTAATAGGTTTTTTTTTTTACTTAATATAATATTAGTAAAAACATTACTTTAAAAATAGTTAACTTTAAGCTAAAAAAGTTTTTAGCTTTATATTAACCTTATTAAAAGGTTTTTAACCTTATATTTACATTACTTATAACTATTATAAACTACTTATAAATAGCTTATATAAGTGTAATATATATATTACTTATAATAACTGCTAGCCTTACTAGTAAAGCTATAGCTAAAAAGCTATACTTTTTTTATAAGCACTTATAGTTGTTAATATATTTTAATACGCCTTTTTAATTAAAGTGCGAGCTAATAAGCCTAATATTTACTAAAAATTAATTTATTTAGCAAGTATTAAAGCTTTAATTAACTTATTAGCTATTATTTTAATAATTAAAATATAGTATATATTTATTAATTAAACTTTATAAAAGTATATTTAATAACGTGTTTTACCACTATGTAATAAACACCACTATATAACAAGACTTTTTAACTTTTCAACCTTTTATTTTTAAAACTTTAATTTCTTTACCTATAACAATAAACAACGCGTTAAAAAAAACTAGACTATAAACTACTGCTTGCGCTTTTAAACGAGACCTTTCTTTTAATATTAATAAGCTTGTAAAAATATACCACGTCTTTAACAAGACCTTTTGCCGCTAAATCGCTAGTGTTATACTTAAACATAAAAATAAAAATATATTAAACAAACTTATTAAAACTAAAAAGCAATTAATTATTTTTTTTATTATTAATTTAAATTTATAAGTTTTTTTTTTTTAAGTTTATCATATTTAAAATATAGCTAACTAATTATTAGCAAAATAAAAAAGCAGTTTTATTAATATTAATTAAATTATATGCTTTATAAACTATATATTAACTTTTAAAATTATTTAAATTATTAAATTAATTATAACTAAGTTTTTTATAAAAATTTTACTAAATATAATATATATTATAAACATATAAAAAAAACTATTAAGTATAAAAATATTGTAAAAAAAAATATATATAATTTTAATAAAATAAAGTTTATAATAAATATAATTATAACTAATATAGTTATAATAAATATAAAAAAGCAAAATAAACTTAAATAAGCTTAGCAAAATAATTAAAATTAATTTATAATTATTTATATAATTAATTTTTAAAGTTAAATAGTATTGCTTTTTATTATTTAAAAAAAAAAACCTTATTTTATTTTTTATTATTATAATAGCTTTTTATTACTTAATTAATAAATTATTATTTTAAATAATAGCTAAGTTAATAATAAAGTTAGTTTAAAATAAACTAAATATTTTAATATATATATTTATTTATATTTAATAAATATTAAACGTTTTTTTATTTTTAATAGTTATAAAAGCTATTATTTAAAAATATTTAAAAATTATTACTAAAAAAACAATATTATTACTAAAATAATATTTATATACTTTTTTTATAAGCTTTAACTTTTAAATATTTTATATTTTAGCTTATTAAAAAAGGTATATAATATTAAAATTAATAATATTATATAAATTAATATAACTTATATTTTAAAAAAAAACTTTTTATTTATGTTTTTTAAAGCTTATATTTAAATAATAACATTTAAAAATATTATATTTAAGTTTAAAGCTATTAGCTTTATTTTATTTAATTTAAATGCTATTATTTTAAAGCTTAAAAGTAAGCTAATTATTTTTATATTATTATTTTTTTTTAAACTACTTTTTATTATTATATTTTTAATAATATTTATTAATATTAAAAAAGCTATTATATAAATAATTTATTTACAAAATTATATTTAAAAATATTAAAATAGCTTTTTAATTAAAATTTTTAGTATTATAGCTTTTTTATTTAAAGCTATATATTTATTAATATATAAGCAAACTTTAATTTTAAATAAAATTATTAAGCTTAAAAAAACTAATTATATATTTAATAAACGCTATAAAATAAAAAATAAGCGATTATAAGCTAAAAAAATACTTATTTTAACTAAAAAAATAGATTTTTAAGTCTTTAAAAAAAATAATAATTTAGTAAATCAAAAAAATAGTAAAAGTAGTAGTTATTAAGTAAAAGCAGCTAAGCATACGCGCTATTATAGCATATATAGTAACACTAGTTATAATATATAAACATATATAATAAAAGTAAAAACATTTCATAAAAAAAATTCTAATTAATTTAAATTAATTTAGTTATGCTGTAGTTATTTTTTTAATATATAATAAAAATAAGTTTTAAAAGTTTTATTATATAGGGGTATTTATTACATAGTGGTAAAACATATTATATTAATAATATTTAAAGTTCTTTATAATTATTATAACTTTTATATTATTGCTATATATTATTATAAGCTTTAAAATTAATAGCTAAATGTTATTATAAAGGTTTTTTAATTATTAAGCTTTTTTTATAGTTTTTATAAATATTATATATTTAGCTTTTAGTATTAAAAAAGCTTTTATGCTAGGTTTTTTAACTATTTACCTTATAATAGCTTTAGCTATTATAATAATATATTTTTAAATAAATTTAATAGTTTTAAAGTATTTAATATAATTATTATTACTTAAGATTTTAAATAAATAGCTAAAAGTTTTACTAAAAAAAATAAAGCTTTTTAAGTTTTTAAATATTAAAATTAATTTTATAATATTTTTTAAGTATTTAAATAGCTTTAAATTTACTATAAAATATAGTTTATAAAAGTGCTATATATAAATAGTTAATTATTAATAAAAAAATATATTATTAAATTTAATAATTTATATTAAGTAATTTATAATTTTTATAAGTATTAAATAATAATAAGCTTTAATAAATGCTAATAAAAACATATATTTTTTTAGCTTTATAATTTTAAGTTATAATAAAGATTTAATAAATATAATATTTTTTAATTTTAGCTTTTTTAAACCTTATTTAATATATTAAAGCTATTATAAATATAATTTATAATTAAGTTTAGTATATTTAATTTTAATACTTAAAAACTAAGTTATAAAGCTTTAGTTTTTAATACTATATAGCTTATAACTTAATTTATTATATTTAATTTTAAGACTTAAAAATTAAGCTATAAAGCTTTAGTTTTTAATATTATATATAGTATTAATTTAAGTTTTTAAGCTTTAAATATAATTAATATTTAAGTTAATTAATAAATAGTTATTAATATAATTTATTATAAAAATATTTAAAGTTATTTTATAATATATAATAGTATTATTAATTAAAAGCTTAAAATTTAAGCTTTTTAATAACTAAAATAACTTTTTTTTATTATTATTTAAAAGCTTGCTTTAAGTTATATAAAGCGTATAATAGCTAAAAAACTTATTATAATTTAAGCTTATATTTATATTAAACTATTAATTTTAAAATTTTAAAGGTTTTATAAGATTAATTTGCTTAATTTTTTAGTTTTTAATAGCTATTAAAACTAATAAAATTTCTTAAATAAATAAAATAATTATAAATATAAAAACTTTTATAAAATTAATATTAAAACTTTATTTAAAGCATTTAATAATAAATTTAGCTTTATATTTAGCAATTAATTTTTATTAGTTTAAGTTGTATTTTAATATTTAATAGCTATTTATAAAGTATTTTTTAAAGTTTTTAATAAATAAAAAATAAAAAGCTTTTAATTTTAATAACTATTAAAATTTAAACTTTATTATTTATAATTATAAAAAACTTTTAAATATTTTTAATGCGTATTTTAATATATTAAGTTTTTTTAAAGTAATTATAATAGTATAAATAATATTTTAAATTATTAAATTTATAAAAGGTTTAATATAGTTTAAGTTTATTAAGTTGCTTTTTAAATTATTATTTATTATTTTATATTTTACTTTAAATTTTAATAAAATAAAAAGTAATTTTATTAAAATAATTAAATTTAATAAAAAAATAAAAAGTATACGCATTATTAGCTTTTTTAAATCTAGTGCTTTAATAAATATAATATTTTTTAACTTTTTTATAATAAATAATATATATAATTAAAAGTTATTATTAAAAATAAATTTACTAAAAAAGAAATAAGTTTTAAATAAGTTTATATTAAGTAAATCTTTTAATAAAAAAGTTATATTATTAAAAAAAGCTTTATTTATTAAAATTAATATTTTTAATAGCTTTAATATTATAAATTAAATAATTAAGTAATATTAAAATATATAAACTAAATAAGTTTTAATATTAATTACTATTAAGATTTTAATATATTTAATATATTTAATAAGTTTATAAGCATTAACTTATAATTTATAAAATATAATTAATAAATATTTAAAGCTTATAACTTTATAATAAATAAAAAAAAGTATATAAAATAATAAATTAAGTTTTAACTTATTTTATAGCAGCTAATAAAAAGTTAAATCTTTATTAATAACTTTTATATTATTATAGTTATATATATATATACAGGTTTGTTTAAGGCTTATAAAATATTTTATTTATTATATTTAATTACTTTGCTTATAAAAAAAAAAAAAGTATAAAGAAATTAAAAAAGTAAGAAATATAAGATATATTTTTATATAAAAGGTTTTTTACTAGCATAGCTTTAGCTTTTACAGCTAAAAGTAGCTAAATAAGTGGCTAAAAATAACATGCGGTTACTTTTACTTTTTAGCTAAATATATACAATTAATTAGCAATATATTGTTTTAATATTAAATACTTTTTTTTTTGCTAAATTAATTATATATATATAAGCAAAAATAATCAAACTTTTATATAGCAAACTATATATATTTAATTTAATTTGCTTTTTTTTATTTATATAATTTTTAGCTATATAGTTTTTAGCTATAAAGCTTTTAGTTATATAGCTTTTATTTATATTAGCTTTATTTTATTTGCTATATATTTAAGTAATACTTAATTATATATAATATAACTTTTAATATTTTTTTTATAGTTTTTACTTTTTTAAATACTTTTTTTCTTTATTATATAACTTAAAGCCAAAGCTTAGTTATATAAAAGCTTTTAAAAATAAGATTTTAAAAGCATAGTAGGTATAATTAATTATATAAAATTTAATTTAGCTTTATATTTAAAGCTTAACTTAATTTTATATAAAAATATATAGCTAAAAATATAAGCTTTAATAATTTAAAGTTTAAAATTAGGTTTTATTTAATAAATCTAGGTTTATTTATATAATTATTAAAGTAAAAAAAAAAAGGTATAATGTTTATATAACAAGTAAAAAAAAAGCTGTATAAGCAATAAAAAATAATAATGCTTATATAGCCAAAAAAGCTGTATAAGTAGTAGAAAATAGTGCTTATATAGCAAGTAATGCTATATAAACAATTAAAACAAATACCTATATAATAAGTAAAAAAGAAGCTATATAGGCAATAAAAAGTAATGCTTATATAGCAGGCAAAAAAAAAGCCATACAAATAATAAAAAGTATTTTTATAATAAAAGCAAAAAGGTTTATTAATATATAGCGTATAAAAAGCTTTAGCTTTTAAGGCTTTATTTTATAAAAAGGTTTAAATATAACCTTTTATTATTAAATTTATATAAAGTTATATAATTATATTAATTTTTTATATAAATAGATACCTTTATATATAAAGTAATAAAGCAATTTTTAATATAATATATAATATATTTTTAAAAAATATAACTTAGTTTAGCTTATATATATATTTATATATATTGCTTAAATTATATTAATATTTTAGCTTTTTTTTAACTTATAAGTTTAATATATTATATATATATTAAAATTATTTAAAGTTATATAATTAAAATTTAGCTTTTTAATATTATATGCTTTAATATTTATATATGTTTATATAAACTAAATATTTAAATTAAATATTTCTGCTGCTTTTTTAATAGTATAATTATATATTATTGTTGCGAAAAAAAAAAAGAGGTAAAAAGGTTTTTGCTTAGTTATTATACAGTAAAAAAGGTCGAGGTAAAAAAGGTTTTTACCTAGCTATTATATAGTAAAAAAAGGTAAAAAATATATATATTATTTAGCTTTTATATAACAATATAGTTAAAAAAAAAATGTATAAAATAGCTTTATAATTAAACTTTTTTTTATATAGTAATTACTTATATATAAAAAAAAGCAATTTTTTGTTTTTTTTTATTAATTTTAAAAATAAAGGTTTTTTAATATAAAAACCTAGTTTATACCGTAAGTACTTTTACTAATAAAAGAAAAAGTTTTTACTTAGTTGTTATATAGTAAAAAAAGTCGAAAAAAAGCGTATATTATTATTTAGCTTTTATACGGCAATATAATTAAAGGTATAAAAAGCTTATTATCTTTTTTTCTTATATAGTAATTAATTATATAAAAAAAAAACAGATGTTTTTTTTTTTTATATTATATAAATATCTTTTGCTTTAAGTTGCTAAAAAAAATATATTTATATAATAAAAATCTTAAAAAACAAAATAAAAGTAAGTGTTTTTTACTTTAAGTTATTAAAAAAAAAGCACTTTATTAATTTTTATTATTATTTTTACTAATTTATATTTGCTTAGCTATTATATAAGTATAATAACTACTATAAATATTAATTAGTATTAATATAGCTATATATATATATATAAATTTATTTAAAGCTAATAAAGTATTTTATTTACTATATTTAATTGCTTTACCTATAAAAAAAAAAAAAGTGTAAAAAAATTAAAAAGGTAAAAATATAAAATATACCCTTGTACAAAAGGTTTTTTACTAGCGTAGCCTTAGCTTTTGCGGCTAAAGGTGGCTAAATAAGTAGCTAAAAGTAACACGCGGTTACTTTTACCCTTTAACTAAACGCATATAATTAGCTAGCAATATATTATTTTAATACTTTATATAATTAATTAAGTTTATTATAAGCGCTATAATATAGCACTAAAAATATAATACTAGTTTAAAAGCTTATAAAGGAATTTATAAGCAATTTAAAATTACTTTAATAAATTATTTTACTAAGCTATTTTATTTATATATATAAAGGCTAAAAATATTAAAATTAATATTTTTAACTGATAATTAATTATTAATAAAGCTATTATTTATTTTAATACTTAAATTAAAATAAAAATAAGCTAAATAATAATTATAACAATTTTTTAACACTTTAAATAGCTTTTTTATAATAATATAAATAATAATTACTAATTTATTTTTTATTATATTAAAATTAAAATACTATTATTATTAGTTATATTTTATTATATTTATATAATATTATTTAAACCTTAATTTAAATATATTAAGCATTTAATATACTTATTTTTTAATAATTTAAAGTAAAACTAAACAACTTAAATAAAAACCTTTTACTTTTTAGTTAAAATATTTTTAAAGTATTTATAGTTTTATTATAAATTTTTAACTAAAAGCTTTATTATACTTTAATAGTTTTTTAGTTAAAAAAGAAAAAAAAATAAAGTAAAAAAAAATACAGCTTTTTAAGCTTTATATCTTTTTGTTTTATTAGTTGCTATTAAGATGCTATTTATTATAATTTACTATTATATTATTTTTAAAATTTACTTTTTTTACTTTTATTATATCTTTTTGCTTTTTAATAATATTTAAGTTATTTTATATATAAATAATAAGCTTTAAGTTAAAAACTAGTATATTATTATATAAGCTATTTTTAAGCTGCTTATAATTTAATTATAATTTAAGCTTATAATAAAAAAGTTATAAAACTAAGCAATTAAGTTAAGTTTTTTTTTTTTAAATTTTAAGTACTATAAAAAGTTATATAACGCTATTTTTTTGGTTTTTATATAGTTATAAAAAAGCATAGTTATATTTAACACTTTTTTTTAAAATAAAAAAGCTTTTAATTTTAAAATCTTTATATAAATTTATAATAGCGCTAAAGCTTTATAATTTTAAAGTTTATAATAAAGGTTTGCTATTTTTATTAAATAAGTTCTTTTAGTTTTTTTTAGTAGTTTTTTTGCTATTAAAGTTAATATTATTAAACTTTTGCCATTTTTTACTTTATTATTTATTTTATTTTATTTTTTAAGCTAACATTTTTTAAAGCTTTTTTTATTATATTTTAACTTTATTACTTTTTTATTTACTTTTTTTTTTTGCTTTTATTTTTAATTATATTTATTTTTAAAACTAATTATTTACCTTTTTTTAAAATAGTTGTTTTTTTGCTTAAAATTATTAAATTACTTTTAAAATTATGTAACCGAATATTTAAATAAATATAAAAAAAAAGCAACTTAATTTTAATTTTAATAAATAAATTAAAATTATTTTATATATTTTTTTAACTACTTTTAAATATTTTAAATATTTTTTAATTAAATCTTTTATAATTTTTCTTGCTAAACTTTTATTAAACTTATACTATATAAATAAACTATAAATAATTATACTTTAAATTATTTTTATATAAATCATTTATGCTTTAAATATATTATATTTTTATATAATAACAATTAATTTTATTAAAATAAAACTTTAATATTAACATTTTTATTAAAACTTTATTAAATAATAATATTATTTTAAGTTATAATTAAGCTATATTTTTGAATTAAATGAAACTAAAATTAACTTTATATTATTTATAAACTTTATTATAACTAGTTTTCTTTTTATTTATTTTTTATATAAAATAGCTATATATAATAAAACTTTTTATAATATATTTATAATTAAACCTTTTTTTATTATATTTTTATTATTAAATAATAATCTTATTATTTATTTTATAAAATAGCTTTAAAACTAGTTTTAAATTTATTAAAAAAAAGCTTTTTTTTTATAATTCTTTTAATAGCTTTATATAATTTATTATATTAAAAACTTTTAAAATATTTAGTTATAATAATATAAACTTTTTTATTATAGCTAAAATATATATATTTATTATTTTTTTAATTTTTTTATTTATTATATTAAATAATAAAATTAATTTATAGCTATTAATTTTTTTAAGCTTTTTTAAAGTTTTTTTTAGTTTTATTAAAATTATTATAATTATATTTTAAAACTATTTTAAGTAATATTTATATATAAAACTTTATTAAGCTAATATTATTATTATTTTTATAACTTTTTATTTATATACTTAAACGGTAGGCGTATTAAATGCTTAATATATTTAAATTAAGGTTTAAATAGTATTATATAAGCATAACGGAATATAATTAATAATAATAATATTTATATACTTTTAATAATTTTATTAGTAAAAAATTATTTTTTAGCGCGTTTTAAAGTTTAATTCTTTTTAAAATCTTTTTAATTTTTTTTATTTTAATTGTTTTTTATATTTTAAATAAATATTTTATAAGCGTTTTATAGTTTTTTAAGTTTAATAAATTAATTTTTAAAATAAAAAAAAACCTAGCTATTAAAACTTTTGCTTTTTTCATATAAATAATTGCTTACTTTTTTTATAAAAAAGAATTTAAAAAGCTTTTTTTTATTATAAAAGCTTGGCTTTTAAAACACGCTTATTTTTTTAAGGTTTAAAGTTAAAACTTATTTTTTAAAGCTTTTATTATATTTTATTATTATTACTTTTATTATTGTTTACAAATAATTTATTTTTGTTTTATTTTTATTATAGTTATTTCTTATTTTTAATATTAAAATATAATTTTATAGCTTTTGTTTCATTTTTTTTTAGTTTTACTTATAATTTTTAAAACCTTTTAAAATTATTATTACATTTATTTTTTTATTATAAATTTAAAAGCTTTAATAAATATAATTAAATTTTATTTATTTTAAGTTTTTAAATATTTTTATTAAAAAGGTTTTATTAGCTTAATATATTTTACCACTATATAATAAATACCACTATATAATAAGACTTTTAAAACTTATTTTTATTATATATTAAAAAAACAACTATAATATAATTAATTTAATTTAAATTAATTAAAATCTTTTTTATTAAATGTTTTTATTTTTATTATATATGTTTATATATTATAATTAATATTGCTATATATATTATAACAGCGCGCACACTTAGCTGCTTTTAGTTAATAATTACTATTTTAATTATTTTTTTAATTTATTAAACTATTACTTTTTTTAAAAACTTAAAGATTTATTTTCTTAGTTAAAATAAATATTTTTTTAGCTTATAATTGCTTATTTTTTGTTTTATAGCATTTATTAAATATATAATTAGCTTTTTTAAGCTTAGTAATTTTATTTAAAATTAAAGTTTGCTTATATATTAATAAATATATAACTTTAAATAAAAAAGCTATAATATTAAAAATTTTAATTAAAAAACTATTTTAATATTTTTAAATATAATTTTTTAAATAAATTATTTATATAATTACTTTTTTAATATTTGTAAATATTATTAAAAATATAATAGTAAAAAATATTTTAAAAGGTAATAATAATATAAAATTAATTATTTTATTTTTAAGCTTTAAAATAACAATATTTAAGTTAAATAAAATAAAACTAGTAGCTTTAAACTTAAATATAATATTTTTAAGCGTTATTATTTAAATATAAGCTTTAAAAAACGCAAGTAAAAAGTTTTTTTTTAAAATATAAATTATATTAATTTATATAATATTACTAATTTTAATATTATATATTTTTGTTAATAAGCTAAAATATAAAATATTTAAAAGTTAAAGCTTTTTTAAAAAAGTGCGTAAGTATTATTTTAATAAAAATATTATTTTTTTAGTAATAATTTTTAAATATTTTTTAATAGTAGCTTTTATAATTGTTAAAAATAAAAAAGCGTTTTATATTTATTAAATATACATAAATATATATATTAAAATATTTAATTTATTTTAAATTAAGTTTATTATTAACTTAGCTATTATTTAAAACTATAATTTATTAATTAGGTAATAAAAAGCTATTATAATATTAAAAAGCAAAGTAGGTTTTTTTCTTTAAAATAATAAAAAGTAGCACGATTTAACTTTAAAAATTAATTATATAAATAGCTATAAACTAATTTTAATTGCTTTATTAAGCTTACTTAAGCTTATTTTGCTTTTTTATATTTATTATAATTATATTAATTATAATTATATTTATTATAAACTTTATTTTATTAAAATTATATATATATCTTTTTATAATATTTTTATGTTTAATAATCTTTTTTATATATTTATAATATTTATTATATTTAATAAAATCTTTATAAAGAATTTAGCTATAATTAATTTAATAGTTTAAATATATTTTAAAAGCTAATATATAGTTTATAAAGCATATAATTTAATTAATATTAATAAAGCTGCGTTTTTACTTTATTAATAATTAGTTAGCTATATTTTAAATATAATAAACTTAATAAAACAACACTTATAAATTTAAGTTAATAATAAAAAAAATAATTAATTATTTTTTAGTTTTAATAAGTTTATTTAATATATTTTTACTTTTATATATAAATATAATATTAATAATTTAATAGCAAAAAGTTTTATTAAAGATATAGTATATTTATATAAGCTTATAAATATTAAAAGAAAAGTTTTATTTAAAAGCGCAAGTAGTAATTTATAGTTTAGGTTTTTTTAATGCGTTATTTATTTTTATAAATAAAAAAATTAAAGTTTTAAAAATAAAAAGTTAAAAAGTTAAAAAGTCTTGTTATGTAGTGGTATTTGTTATATAGTGATAAAACACGTTATATTAAGTTAATTATATTAATTGTTTTTTTTTTAGTAATGTTTTACTTTTTTTTTATAATACTATTATATACTCTTTAAAATATTAGTTTTTAAGCTTTTATTAAGCTTAAGATTTTTTTATAATATATTAAAGTTTTTTTAATTTTATTTTATAATAATAAATATATATTTATATTTTTATAACTATATTTTGTTTTTAATTTGCTTTTATTTTACCTTAATTATTAAGCTTATTTTATTTTTATTTAAATTTAGTTTTATATATATTAATTATATTATAACTAGTTGTTTTTTATTTATTAAAAAAGAATTTGCTTTTATTTAATTATATTTAGCTTTTTTTACTTATAAACTACTTAAAATTTATTTATTAATATATAATGCTATATATTTAAAACTAATATATATTATATTATATTAACTTAACTTTAAATAATATAATTAAAAAAATTATTTCTTTTTTTTTTATAATAATAGTTTTTATAATATTATTATATTATATTTTTTTAGTAATTTAAATGCTATTATTATATATATTTTAAATTTTATAATATTTTATAATAAAGTATTAACTTTTATTAGCTTAAAATAAAAGTATTTTTTAATTATATAAGTTTAATTGCGCTTTTAACGCAAAAAGAAAAAAAAACCTTTTTAAATTTAACTTAAGTATATTAATTTCTTTTAAAAAAACGCTTATATTTTACCTTTTAAAGCTATTAAAGCTATATTTATTACTTTAAAATAATTAACCTTTAATATTATTAATTAATATAGTTTTAATTTTTTTATAATTAAGCTAAATATTAATTATTTTTAAAATTAACTTATTAATTAATTACTTTAGCTTTAATTTATTAATTTATATTTATTTCAAATAAATAATTATATTAATTAATATTAAGGAACTAATGCAATTAAATAACAAAGTTTAAAACATTAATAACTTCTTAAGGTTTGCTTTTTATATTAAATAATTTAGATATACTGTTTTTTAAGGGGTAAAAGCACTTAAAAACGCGGTTATATTAGACCTAAAGATATAGCGCAAGGTGTAGCGGACCTAATGGTGCTAAATAGTAGCGCAAAAAAGTTGGAGCAGTTTTTACACTACTTAATTGCAGGCTTTAGCACTAAAAAATTACTTTAATAGCAAAATAACAGCAAAGTAAACAAAAAAGCAAAGGAAAAAAAAATAAAATAAAAAAATAAATATAATTTTTAGTACTTTTTATTAGTTAAAAGAAAATTTTAAATATAAAAGCACTAGTAAAAAATATAATAAAAGCTTAGCAAAAAAACATTATATTAAAGTATAAAAAAGAAAAAAGAAAAGCTTGAAATAACTTAGCTATTAAACAAAATATTAATAAACTATATATAATAATATATAAATTAAAAAAAAGCAATATATTTATTATTAATTAAATTTAAGTAATTATAATATTAGTTATAAACTATTTAGTAGTTAGCTTTTTAGCGCTTTTAAATTATATAATACTTTTTATTTAATATAATTATAAACTTTTAATATAAGCTAAATTAAACCTAGCCTTTATAATATATATAGCTAAAAATATAATTAAAGCAATAAATATAATAATTAAAACAATAAAAGTAATTATAGTAAAAAAACTACTAAATAAAAATATAATAGTTATATTTAAAAAAAAAGCAATATAATATAAATAAGCTAACTTATAAGTAAAATAAGCGTTTAATAAAAATATAATAAAAACTAAAAAAAATTATATAATAATTATAAAAAATATTAATATAAAAACATTTTAAAATATATATATAAACTTAATAAATCTTTTTTAAAATATTTATAAATAAAATAAAGCTAATATAAATAAAATATATTTAATTTTGTTAATTAATTAAAAAAGCTATTATATTAACTTATTAATATATTATATTAATATAAAAACTATAAAAGCTTTATATTAAAAAAAAGCTATATAAAAAATAATAATATATAATTATAAGCTATTTTTAAAAAATATAAAAAATATATAATACTTTAAGTATTATAAGTTTAAATATATAAAAAAGTTTTATAAAAATAAAAGCAAATGCTTTTTATATAATAATATAATATATAAAAGTAAAAAAAAAAAATGTTTAATTTAAAAAGAATTTAAATTAAAAGCAAAAAAGTATATAAATTATAAAAAAAGCTATTTAGCCTTTTTAAAAAAATATAAAGTTTTTTAAAGCTAAATTATAATAATATAATTTTATATTTAAAATAAATATAAATTAATAAATTAAAACTAAAATAATTAGTAAAAAGTTTAACGTTAAAAGTAATTAATATTTAACTTAATTATAAAAAAATTAAAATTATATTAATTAATAATATTAAAAATAATTTAGTTAGTAATATTAAAGCTTAATTGCTTTATAGTTATAAATATAGCTTTAATAGCTTTAAAAGCTAAAATATAAGCTTTTTTTTTTAAAAAAAGTTAATATATTTAAATTAAATTTAAAAAAGCTTTCTTTTTTTTTTTGCTTTAAAAGCGCAACTAAACTTAAATAATAATAAAAATATTTTATTTTAAGCTAATAAAATTTAATGCTTTATTTTAAAATACCGCAAAATTAAAAATATATATAATAATAGTTTTTAAATTATTAAAAAAATATAATATAATAGCATTATAAAAATTATTATTATAAAAAAAAAAAAAGTAAAATTTTTTTAGTTATATTATTTAAAGTTAAGCTAATATAATATAATATATATTAATAAATAAATTATAAGTAATTTATAAATAAAAAAAACTAAATATAATTAAATAAAAGCAACTTTTTTTTAGCAAATAAAAAAAAACTAGTTATTATATAATTAATATATATAAAGTTAAATTTAAATAAAAATAAAATAAGCTTAATAATTAACCTTAAAAAAAAAGTAAACTAAAAGTAAAATATAGTTATAAAAAATATAAATATATATTTATTATTATTAAAAAAACAAAAAAAAACTTTAATATATTATAAAAAGATTTTAAGCTTAATAAAAGTTTAAAAACTTATTTTTTAAACGTTATATAATAGCATTATAAAAAAAAAAAAGTAAAAAACTATTAAAAAATAAAAAAAAAATAATATAATTAATTTAATATAAGCGAATAAAAAACTTTTAGTAAAAATATTTAAAAGCTTAAAATAAATAAAATTTAATTATACTTTTTAAAGTTTTTAAATTTATAATAAAAAAAACTTAATATTAAGCTTTTAGCTGCTTAAAAACTAAAGCTAAAAACTATTAAATAAAATGCTAATAATAGTTAAAATATTTAAATTATAAATATTAAAAAGTTTTAATATAATAATAAATATAAATAAATATATTAAATATTTAATAATTAAACTAATTAAAATAATAAATATAGCAGCTTTAAAAAAAAAGCTATAATAAAAAAAATAGCTTTATAATAGTTTTAAAAGATTTAAAAGCTATAACAAAAGCAAAAAAAAAAAAAAAAAAGTGCTATAAAACTATGTTTTAATACTAAAAAAACAAAGCAGCTAAAATAAAAACAAAATAAAAATAAATTATTTGCAAAAAATAATAAAAATAATAATAATAAAATATAATAAAAGCTTTAAAAAATAATTTTAAACTTTAAACTTAAAAAAAGTAAGCGCGCTTTAAAAGCTAAGCTTTTTTAGCAAAAAAAAGTTTTTTAAACTTAAAAAAAAGAAAAAAGTAAGCAATTACTTATATAAAAAAAGTAAAAATATTAATAGCTAAATTTTTTTTTTTTTTAAAATTAACTTATTAAATTTAAAAAAGCAAAAAAAGCTTACAAAATAGTTATTTAAAATATAAAAAATAATTAAAATAAAAAAGATTAAAAAAATCTTAAAAAAAACAACTTTTTATTAATAAAATCTTTAAAAGCATATAAGCAAAAAGTTATAAAAATAATAACAATATTAACTTATTAAAGTTTTATTTATAAATATTACTTAAAATAGTTTTAAAATATAATTATAATAATTTTAGCAAAACTAAAAAAAACTTTTAAAAAGCTTGAAAAAGCTAGTAATTAAAAGCTAATTTTATTATTTAATATAATAAATAAAATAATTAAAAAAATAATAAATATATATATTTTAGCTATAATAAAAAGGTTAATGTTATTATTAAAAAAGCAAATAAAAAATAAACTATAAAAATTTATAAAATTAGTAATTAAAGCTATAATAAAAATAATTTATAATAATTAAAAATATAATTTAATATTAATATTATTATAGCTAAATATTTTAAAAGCTTTTAATATAATAAATTATATAAAGCTGCTAAAAATGCTATAAAAAAAGGCTTTTTTTAATAAATATAAAACTAACTTTAAAGCTATTTTATAAAATAAATAATAATATTATTATTTAATAGTAAAAGCATAATAAAAAAGGTTTTAATTATAAATATATTATAAAAATTTTTATTATTATAAATATTATTTTTATTATATATAACTACTTTATATAAAAAGTTAATAAAAAAAAAGCTAATTATAATAAAGTTTATAAATAATATAAACTTTATAATAATAAAGCTAAATATAAAAAAAAACTATAAATATTTAATATAAATATATATTAAATATAAAAGCTAAGCAATATAATATAAAATAAACTTTAATTTAATAAAAAATAAACTAATATACTTTATAAAATTATATAAAGTTAATTTATTTTAATTTAGCTAAAAAATATATAAATTAATTTAAAAAAAAGTATATGCTTTTTAAAAGTATTATTAAATTATAAACTAAAATAATATTATTACTTAAAAAAACTTTAATAAAAACTTAAGCGTTAAAATTTTGCTTTAATAAAATTAGTTATTATTATATAAAAATATAATATACTTAAAGCAAAAAAAATTTATATAAAAATAATTTAAAGCATAATTATTTATAATTTATTTATATAATATATGCTTAATAAAAGCTTAATAAAAAAAATTATAAAAAACCTAGCTAAAAAATAGTTAAAATATTTAAAAGTAATTAAAAAAGTATATAAAACAACTTTAATTTACTTATTAAAATTAAAATTAAGTAATTTCTTTTTTTATATTTATTTAAATACTAAGTTATATAATTTTAAAAATAAGTTAGCGATTTTAAGTAAAAAAAAAACTATTTAAAAAAAAATATAATTAAAAATAAAAGCAAAAAATAAATAAAATAAAAGCAAGTAAAATTACTATTAAAAAAAACTTAGTAAAATATATAATAATTAATTAAAAGTAGCGCAAAAAAAAAAAAGTAAGTAAAAAAGTAATAAAGCTAAAATATAATAAAAAAAGCTTTAAAAAAACACTAGCTTAAAAAATAAAATAAAATATATAATAAAGCAAAAAAAAGCTAAAGCTTAATAATATTAACTTTAGCAATAAAAAAACTATTAAAAAAAACTAAAAAAACTTACTTAATAAATATAATAAATTTTTACTATAAACTTTAAAAATATAAAGCTTTAGCGCTATTATAAATTTATATAAAAACTTTAAAGCTAAAAGCTTTTTTTTTTTAAAAAAAAGTACTAAGTATAGCTATATTTTTTTGCAACTATATAAAAAGCAAAAAAATAGCGTTATATAAATTTTTATATTGCTTAAATTTTAAAAAAAAAAAAACTAACTTAGCTACCTAATTTTATAGCCTTTTAGTATTAGCTTAAACTATAATTAAATTATAAACAGCTTAAAATAATATATAAAGCAATATATTACTTTTTAACTTAAAGTTTATTACTTATATATAAAGTAGTTTAAATGCTAGCAAAAAGTAAAAAGGTATAATAAAAACCAAAAAAATAAGTTTTAAAAACAATATAATAGCAAACTATAATAAATAGCATGCTAGTAATAACTAGCAAAATAAAAAGATATAAAGCTTAAAAAGCTATACTTTTTTTTATTTTTTTTATTTTTTTTTTTTATTTTTTTTATTTTTCTTTTAACTAAAAAACTACTAAAGCATAGTAAAGCCTTTAGTTAAAAATCTATAGCAAAACTATAAATATTTTAAAAGCGTGTTAATTAAAAAGCAAAGGGTTTTTATTTAAGTTTTTTGGTTTTACTTTTAATTATTAAAAAGCAAGCGTATTAAATGCTTAATATATTTAAATTAAGGTTTAAATAATATTATATATTATTAGTTATATTCCGTTTGTGCTATTTAATGTTATATAGTGCTATATATATCTAGTATTTAGTATGCTAACGGTATAACATTTTTGTTTATAAAGGGGGGGAAACTATAGGAATACTAATGCGTAGCTAAGCTACACCTTTAAATTAAAACCCCTTTTTTTATAGTTTGCTATATAGCACTATTATTACGCAAATAGTATTTGTGCTATACTTTTTTAGATTTTAAAAGTAAAATTAGCAAAGTGTTATAGCAAATAGTTAATTAATTTAAATTTAAAGGTAGCGCGTTATACTTTAATAAGCTTTAATTAGTTGCTTTTATTACTTTATTATACTTATACTTTATTATATAAGCGTTTATAAAAACAAAAGCAAATTAAAAGCAAATAATAATAATAAAAGCAAAAAATAAGTAGTAAATAAGTTTTGCTAAGCCTAACTAAATTTTAAGCTAGCTATACTTACTAGTTTTTATATTGCTTTAATATAGCAGTGTTTTTTTTAGTTAAAGCAAAACAACTTTACTATTTTAATTAAATTTTAGTTATTTAGCTATAAAATTATTAATATTATAGTGCGGTATAATCCTGATATTATTAATACTTCGTTTTAATAACGCAATAAGTAAGTTTATGCTTTTAAGCTTTTATTTTACTAATTAAAAACAAATTAGCATATAATTAATTTATAGTTATAAACTTATTAAATTTTAGCAATACGTATATAAAGCTATTAACTAAAAAACAGCTTTTTGCTAAAAAGGTTAAAGGTTAATAAAAGTAAGATTTAAACCTATGTTTTATTATATAAACACTAAATATATAACCACTACGCCATCTCACTAATAGTATTATATAAGTATAATAAAATATAATTAATAATAATAATTAATATTAATATAATTTTTATATTATTATAATTTAGCTTTAAAAAACTTTATATTTTTTTAAAAAAGCTAAATAACTTTTTTTATAGTTTATATATTTTAATGCTTTTAATTTAAATCTTTTTTAAATTAAATATTTTTATTTTTATTTTAATATATTATATTATTATATAAAAAATATTTACTTTTATTTTTATAAAACTTTTTTATTTAAAGTATTATATAACTTTTATATTTTTTAAAAATAACTTATAATTATATTTTATTACTTTTTATATAGCTTTTTTTAATATAAAGCTTTTATAGTTTTAATATTAATATAATATATTAATAAGTTAATATAATAGTTTTTTTAGTTAATTAATAAAATTTAATATATTTTGCTTATATTAGCTTTATTTTATTTATAAATATTTAAAAAAAGATTTATTAAGTTTATATATATACTTTAAAATATTTTTATATTAATGTTTTTTATAATTATTATATAGTTTTTTTTAGTTTTTATTATAATTTTATTAAATATTTATTTTATTTATAAATTAGCTTATATATATTATATGCCTTTTTTTTTTAAATATAACTACTATATTTTTATTTAATAGTTTTTTTATTATAATTATTTTATTGTTTTTTTATTTATATATACTATAAAAACTAAGTTTAATTTAGTTTATATTAAAACTTTATAATTATATTAAATAAAAAATATTATATAATTTAAAGGTATTAAAAAGCTAATTATTAAGCAGTTTATAATTAATATTATAATTGTTTAAGTTTAATTAATAATAAATATATTGCTTTTTTTTAGTTTATATATTATTATATATAATTTATTAATATTTTATTTAATAGCTAAGTTATTTTAAGCTTTTTTTTTTTTTTTAACACTTTAATATAAAGGTTTATTTAAATTTAATACACTAATTAATATAACCGTTATTACCTATATATATAAGCAACTATTTTTAATACTCCTTTTATACTATATACGCCTTTACAACATATATAAAGGCCTTTATTTAAAAGCGCAGCTAATAATTAACTCTAGTAAGTCCAAGGCTTAAACTAGCAGTTTCAGCGTTGCGTATATATTCTAAAGAACAATAAAAGGTGTGATTAATTAGCACTTATACTACTAGGCTAATAAACAATGCTAGTTATTATATTTAAATCTAATGTATTAGTTGATATAACTATTATTACCTATATATATAAGCAACTATTTTTAATAAGGTTTTTTACTAAGTTTTTAACATGTTTTTTATTAGTGCTTCTATATTTAACATTTTTTTTTAATTAATAAAAACTACTAAAAATTACATTTATTTTTTTATTTTATTTGTTTTTTATTTTGTTTTTTTGCTTACTATAATATTATTTTAATATTAAAATAATTTATTAGTATTTAAACTTATAATTAAATAATATAAAAACTATATTAAATTGTTTGCTTTATTATTTAATATTATTAAGTTCATTATATTTTATGCTATATTTTTAGCTTTAATATAACTATATTTTTAAGTGCTTTTACTTTTTAAAAAGCAATATATTTAAATTATTTAATATAAAAAATAAAGCTTAAAAAGTTATTAATGTTTTAAAAGTTTTTTCTTTTTATTAAATTAATTAATTATTAAAAAAAAAAACTTTTTATTAATATTAAAAAGTTTTAAAAATAATAAAACCTATAAAAAATAAATTATAAAAGTTAAGATTTATAAAAGGATTTTTTAATTATAAAAAGAATTAAATTAATAAATAATTAATAGTTAAATATAAAAATCTTTTTTTAAAAAATAATTTTTAAAAAGGTATATTAAATATAAAAAATAATATTATATTAAGTTAAATTACTACCAATAAAAAGGTATACCTTTAAGCACTTTATTAAGTTATTAAATATAAAAGATAAGATTATATTAAGTTAAATCACTAGTAATAAAAAACTATACCTTTAAATACTTTATTAAGTTAGTTATATTTAAGTTTTATATTAAATATATGGTTATAATTATATAAAATATATAATATATTTTACTACTATATAATAAATACTACTATATAATAAAACTTTTTAACTTTTTAACCGTTTATTTTTAAAACTTTAATTTCTTTACTTATAAAAATAAATAATATATTAAAAAAAATCAAATTTTAAACTACTATTTGCACTTTTAAACAAAAGCTTTTTTTTAATATTTATAAGCTTATAAAAATATACTATGTTTTTAATAAAACTTTTTGCTATTAAATTACTAATATTATATTTAAATATAAAAGCAAAAATATATTAAATAAATTTATTAAAACTAAAAAGTAATCAATTATTTTTTTTATTATAAACTTAAATTTATAAGCGTTATTTTTTTTAACTTTATTATATTTAAAATATAGCTAACTAATTATTAATAAAATAAAAAAGCAGCTTTATTAACATTAATTAAACTACACGCTTTATAAACTATATATTAGCTTTTAAAACATATTTAAACTATTAAACTAATTATAGCTAAATTTTTTACGAAAATTTTATTAAATATAATATATATTATAAATATATAAAAAAAACTATTAACTATAAAAGTATTATAAAAAAAATATATATATAATTTTAACAAAATAAAATTTATAATAAGTATAAAAAAATAAAATAAGCTTAAGTAAGCTTAATAAAGTAATTAAAATTCGTTTATACTTATTTATATAATTAATTTTTAAAGTTAAATAATATTATTTTTTATTATTTTAAAAAAAAACTTATTTTATTTTTTAGTATTATAATAGCTTTTTATTACTTAATTAATAAATTATAGTTTTAAATAATAGTTAAGTTAATAATAAACTTAGTTTAAAATAAATTAAATATTTTAATATATATATTTGCTTATATTTAATAAATATAAAATATTTTTTTATTTTTTATAATTATAAAAGCTATTATTTAAAAATATTTAAAAATTATTATTAAAAAAACAATATTTTTATTAAAATAATACTTATATACTTTTTTTATAAGCTTTAACTTTTAAATGTGTTATATTTTAATTTATTAAAAAAGATCTATAGTATTAAAATTAGCAATATTATATAAACTAATATAACTTATATTTTAAAAAAAAACTTTTTACTTATATTTTTTAAAGCTTATATTTAAGCAATAATATTTAAAAATATTATATTTAAGTTTAAAGCTATTAGCTTTATTTTATTTAACTTAAATACTATTATTTTAAAGTTTAAAAGTAAACTAATTACTTTTATATTATTACTACCTTTTATATTACTTTTTATTATTATGTTTTTAATAACACTTATTAATATTAAAAAAGCTATTATATAAATAATTTACTTAAAAAATATATTTAAAAATATTAAAATAGCTTTTTAATTAAAATTTTTAATATTATAGCTTTTTTATTTAAAGTTATATATTAATTAATATATAAATAAAGTTTAATTTTAAATAAAATTATTAAGCTTTAAAAAGCTAACTATATATTTAATAAACGCTATAAAATAATAAATAAGCAATAATAAGCTAAAAAAGTACTTACTTTAACTAAAGAAATAAATCTTAAAGTTTTTAAAAAAGGTAATAATTTAATAAATTAAAAAAATAGTAAAAGTAGTAGTTATTAATTAAAGGTAGTTCACCGTACGCGCTATTATAGCATATATAGTAATACTAGTTATAATATATAAATATATATAATAAAAATAAGTTTTAAAAGTTTTATTATATAATGGTATTTATTATATAGTAGTGAAACACGTTAATAATAATATATATAAATATATTAATTAAATTGCTTTATATAATATTGCTTATATTTAATAATTAAAGATTTTATTATATATTATACCTATTAAATTAAAAAAGTTATAATTTAATTAAGTAATTATTATATTAAAATTAATTAATTAATAATAAAAAAAATTTTAAGTAAAGCTAATAAACTTTAAATTATAAAATAAAAAGTTTTAAAATAAAGTAGTTAGCTTAAATATAAAAGTATATATTACTTTTAAAAAAATAAACAATTTTTTTAGCTTTAATAATTTATTATATTAAAAATTAATAATTATTTAAAAGTTATAAATATTTTAAATTAATTAACTTTATTATTAATAATATTTAATAATAATTTAATTAATTTAATATTATTATTAGTTATATTTTATTATGCTTATATAATACTATTTAAACTTTAATTTAAATATATTAAGTATTTAATACGCTTGCTTTTTAATAATTAAAAGTAAAACCAAGAAACTTAGGCAAAAACCCTTTGGTTTTTAATTAAAACGCTTTTAAGGCGTTTATAGTTTTGCTGTAAATTTTTAACTAAAGGCTTTATTACGCTTTAATAATTTTTTAGTTAAAAAAAAATAAAATAAAAAAAAAAATAAAAAAAAGTGCAGCTTTTTAAGCTTTATATTTTTTTGTTTTATTAGTTACTATTAGTATACTATTTATTATAATTTATTACTATATTATTTTTAAAACTTACTTTTTTTGCTTTTATTATAACTTTTTACTTTTTGCTAACTTTTAAGCTATTTTATATATAAATAATAAGCTTTAAGGTAAAAATTAACGCATTATTTTATAAGCTATTTTTAAGTTGCTTATAGTTTAATTATAATTTAAATTAATAGTAAAAAGGCTATAAAGTTAAATAGCTAAATTTGTTTTTTTTTTTAAATTTTAAGCAATATAAAAATTTATATAATTTTATTTTTTTGCTTTTTATATAGTTATAAAAAAGTATAACTATATTTAGTATTTCTTTTTAAAAAAAAAAGCTTTTAGCTTTAAAGTTTTTATTTAAATTTATAATAATATTAAAGCTTTATATTTTTAAAGTTTATAATAAATTTTACTATATTTATTAAATAAGTTTTTTTAATTTTTTTTAATAGTTTTTTTATTACTAAAGCTAATATTATTAAGCTTTAGCTTTTTTTTGCTTTATTATTTACTTTGTTTTATTTTTTAAGCTAATATTTTTTTAAAGCTTTTTTTGTTATATTTTAGTTTTACTACTTTTTTACTTACTTTTTTTTTTATGCTACTTTTAATTAATTATTATATTTTTTATTAGGTTTTTTTTAATAATAACTTTATTTGCTTTTATTTTATTTATTTTTTGCTTTTATTTTTAATTATATATTTTTTTAAAATTAAATATTTAATTTTTTTTAAAATAGTTTTTTTTTTATTTAAAATTACTAACTTACTTTTAAAATTATATAACTTAATATTTAAATAAATATAAAAAAAAAAAACATAATTTTAATTTTAATAAATAAATTAAAGTTTTTTTATATACTTTTTTAATTATTTTTAAATATTTTAAATATTTTTTAGCTAAATTTTTTATAATTTTTTTTATTAAGCTTTTATTAAGTTTATATTATATAAATAAACTATAAATAATTATGCTTTAAATTATTTTTATATAAATTTTTTTTACTTTAAATATATTATATTTTTATATAATAGCAATTAATTTTATTAAAGCAAAATTTTAGTGCTTAAGTTTTTATTAAAGTTTTTTTAAATAATACTATTATTTTTGTTTATAATTTAGCTACACTTTTAAAAAATATATACTTTTTTTAAATTAATTTATATTTTTTTTAGTTAAATTAAAATAAGATTAGCTTTATATTATTTTATAAAGTATATTAATTTACTTTTTACTAAGTTAAAATTTATTTTATATTATATTATTTAGCTTTTATATTTAATATATATTTATATTAAACACGTATAGTTTTTTTTTATATTTAACTTTATTATTATAAAGTTTATATTATTTATAAACTTTATTATAATTAACTTTTTTTTATTAATTTTTTATATAAAGTAATTATATATAATAAAAATAATATTAATAATAATATAGATTTTTATATTATATTAATAATTAAAACCTTTTGTGCTATATTTTTATTATTAAATAATAATATTACTATTTATTTTATAAAATAGCTTTAAAAGTAGTTTTAAATTTATTAAAATAAGCCTTTTTTTTATAGTATATTAAATAGCTTTATATAGTTTATTATATTAAAAGCTTTTAAAATATTTAATTATAATAATATTAATATTAAATTATATTTTTAGCTGTTATAAATTGTTTTTATTATAGCTTTAATTACTAATTTTATAAATCTTTATAGTTTATTTTTTATTTGCTTTTTTAATAATAATATAAACCTTTTTACTATAGCTAAAATATATATACTTATTACTTTTTTAATTATTTTATTTATTATATTAAATAATAAGATTAATTTATACTTATTAATTTTTTTAAGTTTTTTTAAAGGTTTTTTTAGTTTTATTAAAATTATTATAGCTATATTTTAAAACTATTTTAAGTAATATTTATATATAAAACTTTACTAAATTAATACTGCTATTATTTTTATAACTTTTTACTTATATGCTTTTAAAAATCTTATTAGTAAAAAGTTATTTTTTAGTGCTTTTTAAAGTTTAATTTTTTTTTAAATTTTTTAAATTTTTTTTATTTTAATTTTTTTTTATATTTTAAATAGCTATTTTATAAGCTTTTTTTGCTTTTTTAAATTTAATAAGTTAATTTTTAAGGTAAAAAAAAATTTAGCTGCTAATATTTTTATTTTTTTTATATAAATAATTACCTACTTTTCTTTTTTTTTTAAGTTTAAAAAGCTTTTTTTTACTAAAAAGGCCTAGCTTTTAAAGCGCGCTTACTTTTATAAGGTTTAAAGTTTAAAATTATTTTTTAAAGCTTTTATTATATTTTATTACTACTACTTTTATTATATTTTATAAATAATTTACTTTTATTTTACTTTTGTTTTAACTGCTTTTTTTTTTAATATTAAAATATAATTTTATAGCACTTTTTTTTTTTTTTATAGCTTTTTTTATAGCTTTTTAAACCTTTTAAAACTATTATTAAGTTGCTTTTTATATTGTAGTCTTTTTTTTTAAGGCTGTTATATCTATTATTTTAATTAGTTTTATTATTAAATATTTAATATATTTATTTATATTTGCTATTATATTAAAACCTTTTAATACTTGTAATTTAAATGCTTTAACTATTATTAGCGCTTTATTTAACATTTTTTAGCTCTAGCCCTTAGGCGGCTAAAGGCCTGGTATTAGGTCTTTTTTGTCGTAGATTTAAAAGCCTTTGCTTTTTTTTCCTTGTAATGCTACTATATAGTATTTAAAGGGTTAGTTTTTAAGCTCTCGCTAAACTTAAGATTTTTTTGCAGTATGCTAAAGTTCTTTTTTCTTTGGTTTATAATAACAAATATATATTTATATTCTTTATAACTATATTTTACCTTTAGTTTGCTTTTTTTTTACGTTTAATTATTAAGCTTATTTTTTTTTTTTAAATTTAGTTTTATATATATTAACTATATAATAACTAATTTTCTTTAGTTTGCTAAAAAAAAAGTCGCTTTTACTTAGTTATATTTAGCTTTTTTTACTTATAAATCGCTTATAATTTACTTATTAATATATAATGCTATATATTTAAAACTAATATATATTATATTTTATTAGCTTAACTTTAAGCAATATAACTAAAAAAGCGTTATTTTTTTTTTATAACAATAGTTTTTATAATATTATTATATTATATTTTTTTAATAATTTAAAAGTTATTACTATATATATTTTTAATTTTATAATATTTTAAAATAAAGTATTAAGTTTTATTAGCTTAAAATAAAAGTGTTTTTTTTATTATTAAAGTTTAATTATACTTTTAAAGCAAAAAAAAAAAAAAGCCTTTTTAAATTTAGTTTAAATATATTAGCTTCTTTAAAAAAAAAACTTATATTTTAGCTTTTAAAGCTATTAAAGCTATATTTATTATTTTAAAGTAGCTAAACTTTAGTATTACTAACTAAGTTATTTTTAATGCTATTAATTAATATAGTTTTAATTTTTTTATAATTAAACTAAATATTAATTATTTTTAAAATTAAACCTTTTATTAATTACTTTAGTTTTAATTTATTAGTTTATATTTATTTTAAATATAAAACTATATTAGCTAATATTAATATACCTTTTATATTATTATAATTTAGCTTTAAAAAATTTTGTATTTTTTTAAACAAGCTAAGTAGCTTTTTTTATAATTTATATACTTTATTACTTTTAATTTAAATTTTTTTTAAGTTAAATATTTTTTTTTTTTACTTTTATATATTATATTATTATATAAAAAACATTTACTTTTATTTTTATAAAACTTTTTTATATATTTAAACTTATAATATTTAAAACACTATATAATTTTTATATTTTTTAAAAATAGCTTATAATTATATATTATTATTTTTTATATAGCTTTTTTTTAATATAAAGCTTTTATAGTCTTTATATTAATATAATATATTAATAAGCTAATATAATAGCTTTTTAAGTTAGCTAATAAAATTAAGTATATTTTACTTATATTAGCTTTATTTTATTTATAAATATTTTAAAAAAAGTTTATTAAGTTTATATATATATTTTAAAATATTTTTATATTAATACTTTTTATAATTATTATATTGTTTTTTTTAATCTTTGTTATATTTTTATTAAATATTTATTTTATTTATAAGTTAGTTTATTTATATTATATTGCTTTTTTTTTAAATATATTTACTATATTTCTACTTTGTAATTTTTTTATTATAATTATTTTTATTATTTTAATTGCTATATTTATTGCTTTTATTACTTTTTTTACCTATATATGCTATAAAAGCTAGGTTTAATTTAGCTTATATTAAAACTTTGTAGTTATATTAAACAAAAAATATTATATAATTTAAAAGCGCTAAAAAAGTAATTATTAAATAACTTATAGCTAATATTATAATCGCTTAAGTTTAATTAGTAATAAATATACTATTTCTTTTTAATTTATATATTATTATATATAGTTTATTAATATTTTATTTAATAGCTAAATTATTTTAAGCTTTTTTTTTTTCTTTTTATGTTTTAATATAAAAGTTTTTTATTAAGCTTTTAATATATTTTTTACTAATATTTTTAAATTTAAAAATTTCTTTTAATTAATAAAAACTACTAAAAATTATATTTATTTCTTTATTTTATCTTTTTTTTACTTTGCTTTTTTACTTGCTTTGCTTTTGTTTTGCTATTAAAGCAACTTTTAACTACTAAAGCCTGCAATTAAGTAGTGCAAAAACTATTTTAACCTTTTTACGCCACCATTTAATACTATTAGGTTTATTATACCTTGCGCTATATCTTTAAGTTTAATATAACTACGTTTTTAAATGCTTTTACCTTTTAAAAAGCAGTATATTTAAATTATTTGATATAAAAAACAAAGCTTAAAAAGTTATTAATATTTATAACTTTTCTTTAATTAATTTAATAAAAACTTTATAAACAATATTTAAAGTAATATTAATAAAATAATTTGCTTTTAATATTAATTTAAATAATGATAATATTTAAATATAAAAATTTTAAAACTTAATTAAAATAATAAACTAAGTTAAAAATTAAATATTAAAAATAATTTTAAAAAACTATAAAAATATTATATTTAAACTAATAAATATTTTAAATATATAATATAAAAAACTTAATATTATTAGTTTATATTTTAAAAAAATATTTAAGTATTAAGGTAAATTTAATTATAAAAAAATTATTTAAAAGTTTTAAATTTTAAATAATAAAAAAAAAAAAAGCGTATAATAATAATTAAATATAAAGTAATAAATTTAATAAAATTTTATAATATTATAATTAATTTAAAAAAAGTATTAAAAAGTAGTTATTTAAAGGAAATAATATTTTTTTGTTAAATTTAAAAGCAAAAAATACAAAAAAGGATATTAAATTATTTTAAAATTATAATAAATTTAAAAAAAAAAGTAAGCATATACTTTTTATTTTATAAAATTAAAAGTATTAAAAAAAAAGATATAAAAGATTATTTTATATATTTAAAAAAAACTAATTAAATAAAAAACTTAATAAATGTAAATAAATTAAAATTATTATTAATTAATAAAAATAAAGAATTTTAAAAAAAAGCAGTTAAAAAAGTGCTAATAAAAAATATTAAATTAATATTATAAAATTAATTATAAATTATAAGCTTTATTTATAAATATATTTATTAAAGAAATATTAATATATATTTTTTAAATTAGCTTTTAAACACTTTACTTTTAATTAAATAATTTAAAGCTTTATTTATAAGCAAATAAAAAAAAATATTAAATTAGCAAAAAAAATTAAATAATTTTAAATTAAAAAATCTTCAAAAAAAAACTATATTATAATAATTAATTATAAAGAAACTTAGCATAAATTACATTTATAATAAAAAATAAGCTAATAAGCTTAATTATTTATTAATTAAAAAATTTAGTTATATTTAATTTAAAAATTATATTATATATTTTTAATAAAATTAATAAGTTTTTAAACTTTTAACTTTTTAATTTTAATAATATAATATATATATAAAATAGCATTATATTAATTAAAAGATTTAAAAAAATAAATATTAAAGTTTAAAGCTTAAAAAAATTACAAGTATATAAATTATATAAAATAATATATTATTTAATTATAACTATAAACTTTAGATTTCTTTAAATACTTAATTAATTAAAATACTAATAAAATAATAAATTCTTTATTAATTATTTTAAAAAAAAATACCTTGATTTTATATTATTTATAAAATAAATATAATTAATTTATAATAAATATTTATTTATATTTTATAATAAATTATTATTTTATATTAAATAAAATAAAATAAATTTTTATATAAAAGAAATACTATTAAAAAGTCACTTTTTTAAGCAGTAATTATAAATAAAATATTGAAAAGTAAAAGCATTATAATATTTAATATATTTATTTTAAAAATTAAAAATCTATTAAGCTTTTAATAAAAGTAATAAAATAAAAACTACTTAATATAAAGTATATATATTAAAGGTGGTTTTGTATACTAGCATAAAATGCTAATATCCAAAGGGGGGACCTAGGCTACAGTGGAAGTGGGCTCACTAACAGTGCTGGAAGCAAGGAATTTATAGTGGATAATATCCACTATAAGTGAGGTAATATAGGGAGAAGGTAGGAGTGTATTGCTTGCTTGACTAGAATTCTATCTGTTGAATACAGCGGAAAGCGCTGTATATATAGACCATTTCCAGCGCTTGGACCACCTAAAACCCTCGGCTTTACAGTGGATTACAGTGGATTACAGTGGAGTTAACCTCGGCTATACAGGACCCCTTTACAGGGATGAACCCCTATACAGGGGATACAATAGGTTAGTTGTGGGGCGTTACCCTAGACTGATTACCCTAGTGGGTCCCCCTTTACTTAGCGTGGTGCTAGTAGGCCCAGGGGGTCCCTATCAACCTTGGGGTCCCTAGGTCCCTATCCCTAGCCTATATATATCACCTGTAGGTGGCTTATACAGGTGTGGCATGTACGCCACCTGTAATGACTGCTAGCCTTGCTGGCAGGGCTGCAGCTAGGGCTACACCCCTATAAGCACCTGCAGTTGCCAGTGTATTTCAACACGCCCTCTCAACTAGGGTGCTAGCTAACAGGCCTAACATCCGCTGGAAATCAGTCTGTTTAGCGGGTGTTAGGGCCTTAGTTAGCCCATCAGCTACCATTTCAGTGGTAGGAATATAGCGTATATCCACTAACTGAGCCCTATAAGCATCCCTGGTGAACTGGAATTTTACAAGGGTGTGTTTAGTGCGTTGGTGGTGTTTAGGGTCTTTAGCGGTTGCTATAGCCCCTGTATTATCGCTGTATACCACTATAGGCCCTGAAATTGGTAGCTGGATCTCGTTATAGAGGCCTTTCAACCACTGAGCTTCTTTTACAGCCTCCGTGAGTGCTATATATTCAGCTTCTAGTGTTGAAAGGGCTACTGCTAGCCCTTTTAGCCTTCCAACTTACAGCGGCCCCAGCCACTGTAACAGCATATCCCCAGGTGGATTTAGCGGTCTTAGGGCACCCAGCGTAGTCACTATCACTAAGGACTGTAGGTAGGTGGCTAAGGGTTCCGCTAGGGGTACAAAGCCCCTGAATTCCCAAACACTAAGGCTAATTTTATAGTGCCTTTTAGGTACTTAAATAGCCCTATACCTGCTGTAAGGTGCAGTTTACAGGGTGCTGCATGTGGGTAGCTAGCCATTGGCAGGCAAACGCTATATCAGGCCTAGTGATCCACATTAGGTAGTTTGCAGTCCCTACAAGCACTAAATAGTAGTGAGCTTCAGTGGGTGCTAGTGGGGACCCGTACTCCTTCAGCCTTGTAATTCCAGGCTGTAGCGGAATTCTAGTGGGTTTAATATCCTCTAATTTTAGCTTCTTTAGGGCTTGTTCGATGTACTGAGGCTGCTGTAAATATAGCCTACGGCCAGGCCTATCACGCTTGATTTCAGCACCTAAAAACCAGGCTACAGGGCCTCGGTCTTCGATGCTGTATACAGCGTTGATTTTGGTTTTAGGCCTTGGATATAGTGGATATCCGGGCCAATTAGCAGGCAGTCATCAACGTAAGTCACTATAAAGTGCCTGAAGTTGCCTCGTAGTGTACGGAGGCATCACTAACTAGAGGCCTAAAATTCAGGCTTTCTAGTAGCTGAAATAGCTTTTCTTGCCACTGTCTAGGGGCCTGCTTTAGCCGTATAGGGCCTGTAGCAGCTGGAGAACCTGCTGTAATCCAGGCTTATACCCATGCTGAATCGCTAATTCTAGAATTTTAGGGTCTTCTAGAATAATCCCTAGGCCTTCTGGGGGTCTGATATAGAGGGTTTCAGTGAGGTCACCGTTGAGAAAGGCCCCTATAAAATCGATTTGCTCGATTTCCCAGTCCCTAATAGCCGCTAAAGCTAGCAGAATTCGCCAGGTAGGTGGGATAGCAGTGGCTGCAAAGGTCTCTGTAAAATCAGTGCCAGGGGCCTGTTCGAAGCCCCTAACAACGAATCTAGCCTTATATTTAGCGATTGATCCCTGCTGGTCTAGCTTGCGTTTTAGCACCCAGCGGCTACTTATAGGGCGTTTTTCAAGGTCTTTAGCAGGTAGAAAACGGAAGGCTCCAAATTCTAATAGCTGTTGAAATTCAGACCTAACTGCCTGTAACCATAGGGGACCTTCAGGCGTTTTCAACGCCTGTTTTAGCGTGTTAGGCTCTCTTAGGGCAGCTGTAGTGGCATAAACAATGCCTTGAACCACTGAATTTACAGAAGGTTCAGTGGGGTCTAGATCCATTGATCGCCCTCTAAATCGTCATCTACTACCCTGTATTCTGCCCTAGATTCTAGTGGAATAGGGGCAGTTCCACTGAAATAGCTGGATTTGGTGGAAAAACAAAAGGTGTAGGCGTTATTACCCCCTTAAATCTAGTGCTTCAGTGGGTGTAGCGCCCTCTAAGTCCCCTGTAACAGGTGGTGTATGTGACCAAAAGTCATCATCGGGGTAGATTCGCTAAGGGGTAGGTGGGTCTCGGGTGGGTCCGTGCCGGGTAGGTCCTCTGGTAGAGGAGTCTCGCTGTTAATAGGGGCTTCGTCTGCTGGAATTGGCGTTTCCAGCAGCCTTAGCGTTGCAGACTGAGTGATTAGGTGACGTTTAGGTACGTAAACCAGGTAGGTTTTAGTGCTAATCACTGCTAAAATCCTGCCATATTCAGCGCGTTCGGCAAGCTTATAGGCTTTAACCCGTGACTCGTGGGGTATAGTTAATAGGCACCTAGAGCCTATAACTTTATAGCGGGTGAGGGAGGGCATGTGAGGTGCTAAATCGGGTTCTAGCTCATCACGTAGCAGCTGATAGGGGTTAAATCTCTGTTGGTAACCCCTGTACGGTTGATCAAGTCCACTATAGGCGCTATAACGTAACACCAAAGGTATAGTGGTAGCCCGGAGGCCTGTAGGGTAGTTCGTAGGCGATCGAGAATTACCCTAATAGATCGTTCTGCTAGGCCGTTTTGTTCATGCGTATAGGGGCTAGAGGTGCTAAAACTGATGCCTTTAGCCTGTAACCAGTCACCAACAAGGCTGTTATCCACTTCAGTGCCTGAATCGAAGTGAAAGTGAGCTGGATAGCGGTTGTAGCGGTTTTTTAGACCCCTAAATACCCCTTTTATAGCAGTGTGAACAGTGGTTGCTGATTTATCTTTCAGCAGTTGAATCCAGCGGTAACGCGTTTTTCGTTCCACTAGAATCAAAATGTAGGGGGTTCGAGAGTGCGGTACAGGCTTTATAGTGAATAAATCACCCACTATAACACCTAAGGCGATAGGTGGATCGCTAACTTCAGTGAAGGTTAAGCGTCTAGTAGCCTTGTTTATAGCGCACTTCTCGCAGAAAAAGTCCTTTTCACTAATGGAATCAAAGCTTGGGAGCCCTGTAGTGATTTTAGCGGTCTTTTCAGCAGTGAAAGCCCTATATGCCCTAGCCTGCAGTGCCAAAGCATAGCTGATTTTAGAAGCCTAGAGGGTTTAGGTGCTTCTAAGGGTGTGCTGCCCTCCGGGTTGCCACCCTGTAGGAGGTTGCCCTCAACTACGTCAGGGATCTCTAAATCCACCGTTTTCTCGATTATAGGGGATAAACCACCCGCTATATCGGAAGTTTCAGGCGTTGTAGTGCCTTGTAACACCTGTAATTTAGGGGATGAGTCGCCTTCTAGGTGACTGCCCTGTATTACGTTGCTACGGGTAGCAGGTAGGTGTTGTGGTGGATGCTGAGAATCGCCTTCCAGGGTAAGATAGAAGCCTAAATCCATAAACTTCAGCGTTGCTGGGCGCTGCCCTCGCTATCAACTAGCCTAAGTCCCCTGAGGGACCCCCGACTGGTAGTGTAACGCTCCGGAAATGATGTTAACACTGAATTCCGGTATATATAGCACGTTCTTTAGCTTAAGAGTGCTGTATTTGTTGCCAAAACAGTGAGGTTTTAGCTGAACAGTGCCTTTACCGTGTGGTTTTAGTGGTCCACCAGCCGTTATCACAGGGAAACGTCCCTGTAAATTCGACGTAGGTGCTAAACCAGTGAAGGCTGTTGGAGATATGCACTGTACTGCCTGTATCGTACAGCCAGGGAATCCTATAGCGTGTGCTAGGGGTTTTGAGTCCACTAACTGCGCTGAATCAACCCGTTGATCAGGGGTTTCTAGGGTAAACGACACCATGTTCACTGAAGGCGCAGAAGGGGTAGCGCTGTAGTTCACTAAAAAGGATGTGTTGGCGGTGTTTTTAGTGGACTCTTCAGTGGGTTTAGTTGGAGACCTAGGTGGTCCACCGATCCTTTTACCACCCCTACCTCGAAAGGGTTTAAGGGGTGTCTAGGGGTTTATCCACCTGGTTGACAGTGTTGTTAGGGGTTTCAGGTGAGGATTCGTCGATTTGGCACTGTTTCGTTGATCTTGCAGGGCATCTGCCATCAAGAACTCCACTGTAATTACAGGGGCAACCCGCTGTAGTTGCAGTAGGTGTAAGTGCTGATCGAAGGGTTCGAATAGTCTGCCGCATCTGATTTACCCACGCTGTACAGGAGTCTTCTAGGGCCCTTAGGTAGTTATTACACTGATCGATTTGGTTGACTACAGCACCCTTCTCCGCTAAACGGGCAGTAATACTGCTGAATTTAGCGTTAAAGGTGCTGAGATCAGTGCCCCGAGAGAACTTTAGGGTGTGAAAGGCCCTATAGAGAAGATCTCTAGTGCTGTCGTCGTTGGGTTTATAGAGGGTTAAAAGCGTTTGAAACGCCTTTACAGGGTCGTGAATATAGGCTATGTTAGCCTGTGCTATAGGGCCTAAGCTGTCCCGTAATAGCAGTAAAACAACGGCTTGATCAGGGTCGTTGAAGGCCTGTAATACAGTGGGGTCCTCTATAAACGTTGGAATCCCTATAGCCCTAAAGACTATAGTGAGTGCCTGGGTCCATTGATCGAAGTTTTCAGGGCCTTTTAGGCGCTGAGGTTCAGGAAGTTGTTGATCCTTTTAGCGATTTCTACCTAACTGCCCCTGTATTATAGAAGGGGCAGTAAAGGTTGCCATAGGCTCTCCAGTAGAGGCTGTAGGGGTGTTTTCAGGGGTGTAGGGCGGTTGCCAGCGTTGTAACGGGTTTCTAGGCGTTGAATACTAGTGGTAATAGCGCGAATAGCGGTGTTAAACTGGTTATTCTGGGCCTGTAGTTGTTGTTGTAGGCTGGTTTGAAAGCCCTGTAGGCCCTGTATGCCCCTAATAAGCTCCTGTATCTGGTCTGATGTAGGGAGTTATCCTCATCATCAGAGGTATTAGGTGCGTCTGGAAGGGTAGCCATTACAGTGATTTACAGTGCTAAAAGCACTATAAATAACAGTACGGAGAGTGGTACAGGGGAGGGATCGCTGTAATAAGGGATGAACGCCCTATATTACGGAGGTAAACAGCAGTGATAGCTGGTCCCGGCAGAACGTTATGCCGGGCTCATAACCTATTAAAGGTGGTTTTGTATACTAGCATAAAATGCTAATATCCAAAGGGGGACCTAGGCTACAGTGGAAGTGGGCTCACTAACAGTGCTGGAAGCAAGGAATTTATAGTGGATAATATCCACTATAAGTGAGGTAATATAGGGGAGAAGGTAGGAGTGTATTGCTTGCTTGACTAGAATTCTATCTGTTGAATACAGCGGAAAGCGCTGTATATATAGACCATTTCCAGCGCTTGGACCACCTAAAACCCTCGGCTTTACAGTGGATTACAGTGGATTACAGTGGAGTTAACCTCGGCTATACAGGACCCCTTTACAGGGGATGAACCCCTATACAGGGATGACCCCTACAATAGGTTAGTTGTGGGGCGTTACCCTAGACTGATTACCCTAGTGGGTCCCCCTTTACTTAGCGTGGTGCTAGTAGGCCCAGGGGGTCCCTAGCCCTGTATCAACCTTGCTAGGGGTCCCTAGGGGTCCCTAGGGGTCCCTAGCCCTATATATACGTCACCTGTAGCCACTATAAGCCACCTGTAGGTGGCTTATACAGGTGTGGCATGTACGCCACCTGTAATGACTGCTAGCCTTGCTGGCAGGGTGCAGCTAGGGCTACACCCCCTATAAGCACCTGCAGTTGCCAGTGTATTTCAACAATATATAATATTAAAAATTATTTATTAAATTAATTAATTGCTAAAAAAAAAGCTTATATAAATAAGTATAAAATAAGCTAATAATTTTTATAACTAAAAAAACTTTTAAAAAAATAATAAAAATAAATAGTATATAATACTAGCTATAAAGTATTATTTAACATTTACTTTTAATTATTATTTTATAAATTAAAAAGCTTGTTTAATTATTATAGCTTTTAATTATTTAGTTAAATATTTATAAAATTATTATAAAATAAAAATATTAATTATAAAATATAATAATAAAATATTAAAATTTATATAATATTTTTAAAATAATAAAAAAATAATATTTAAAATATAATTATTTAATATTTAAACCTTAAATAAAAAAGCTAAAAAAATAAAAAAAGTAATTAAGTAAAAAGTAAAATTAATAAAAACTAAATATAAATTATTTATTTATATAATAAAGTACTTAAATATATTTTTAATTATAAAATAATATTGTTAAAAAAAACATAATATTTATTTTATTTTATTTAAAAGTATATAGATATAAAACTTATACTATAATATTTATTGCTTAAAAAGGCAAAAAAGCAAAAAAGCAACAAACACAAAAAAAACTTAATTTTAAACCTTAAATTAGCTATTTAATTAACTACTAATTGTTTACTACTTATAAAATTTAGCTACTTAAAACTAATAAAGTTATTATTATTAAACACTATTAAAATACATTAGCAAATACAGGTGCTTATAAAGGGGGTGTAGCCCTTTAGCTACAGCCCTGCCAGCAAAGCTAGCAGTTATTACAAGTGGCGTATATAACACACCTATATAAGCCACCTATAAGTAGCTTATAGTGGCTATAAGTAACGTATATGCAAGGCTAAAAACCTTTAAAAACCCTCTAAAAACTTTTAGCAAGGTTAATATAAGGCTAAAGACCCCCTTTAGCGTATTAGCACTACGCTAAATAAAAAGGGAACCTACTAAAATAATTAGTTTAAAGTAATACCTTATAACTAACTTATTATAAAAGTTATTTAAAAGGAAGGTATATCGAATGCTTAATGTATTTAAAAAAAAAGGCGTACTAAATGCTTAATGTATTTAAATTAAGGTTTAAATAATATTATATAGGCATAACGGAATATAACTAGTAATAATAATAATAAAAGTTATTTTTTATATAAAAGTTTATTTTTTATAAAAAAGTTTTATATAATTAAAGTTAACTTTATTATAATTTATTATAATTTATTATAAAGCTAAAAGTTTTAAATAGTTTAAGCGCTAAAAATAGTTTATATATATAGCGCTTTTTACTATATATAACAAATAAAATTTTAGTTAAGCAAACAATATATTACTATTTTTTTTTTTATATTATTTTATTTATAATAAATATTATTTACTATGAATTTCTTGCTTTTAATATTATTAATAAGCTTATTTTTATTATAACTTAAATACTTTTTTAAATATTAATATTTTATATTAATATATAAAACTACTTTTAATAAGTTATAAACTTAATATAATATTTTATTAAAACTAGCTATTATTACTATTTACTTTTATAATATAAAGTATTTATTTTTTATTATAGCAATTTTTTTTTTATATTACTTTTTATATTATTATTTATAATGCTTTTAACATTATAAATTATTATAATAGCTATTTTTTTAAATATATTTAATACTTTTAATAATAAAAATAACTTTTTTATATTAAACTAAATATAAAAGCTTATTAAAAGCATATAAAACTTATAAAGCTTTTAAACTAATTTATAATAATAATTATAAGCTTAAAATAATTAGTTTAATACTATTATTTATATTATTACTATTAGTATTTAATACTTAAAAACTTATTATAATACTAATAACTACTTTATATTTTTTAAAAACTTTTTTATAGCTTTTATTAAAAAGCTTATTATAACTTTTATTACTTTTTTTATAATATAAAAGCAATTAAGTAAAAAGATCGCTAAAACAATTAATAACTTTTTTAAACCTTAATATTTAAAAAGCTTTAAAAACTTTAATTAATAAACTTAAATATTTATAATAGTTTTTAAAGCTATAAAAATTTTAATATTTATAAAAAACCTTATTATATTATAAGCTTTTAATAATTTTAATTAAATTATTATTTTATTATTATTATAAAATAGCTTAAGTTTTATAGTATAAATTAATATAACTTATATTTATAATTTTATAAAAGCGGTTTAAATATTTTTAACTTTTTATAAACTTAATAATAATAATATTAAAAATCTTTTTTATAAAGCTTTTTATACTTTAAAGTTTTTTTAAAGTATTAATTTTAATACTTTTAATGCTAAATTTAGTAATATTATTACTTATTTAGTAAAAAAAAATATTATAATTAACTAAATTAATTAATATAATAATTACTTAAAAGCATTAAAAATTTTTTAATTAATATTTATACTTATTATAACTATTATAAAGTTATTTTTTATAATTATAATAAAGTTTTTAATAATAAATACTTTATAAAATTAATAAAATAGTATTAAATTAATAAATTTTTACTTAAAACTTTTTAATAATATTATTAACTAAGTAAATAAACGTTTTAAATACTTTTTTAAACCTTTTTAAAATAAATGTAATAAAAAAATTAGTAAACTATTTAAGTCTTTAATTAAACTTATTACAAAGTTTACTAAAAATACTACTAATATATTTTTTTTAGTAAACTATAGCGCTATTTTTTTTACGCTTTTAATAAATATAATATTATTTACTTTAAAAACCTTTAATTAATAAATTAATTTAATATAATTAATAAATTTAAAACCTTTTAATATATATTATAAAATTTTCTAGCTATATAATATAAGTAATATAATATATATTTTTAATAGCTTTTATTAGTTTAATACTTATATTAAATTTATAAAAAATATTTTTTTTATACTAATAACTAATAAATTATTAAAACTATATAATAAAAGTATTATTTAGTTAAAACCTTATTATTTTAGCACTAAATATAGCACTTTTAAGCTAAAAAATATATTATATATATTAAAATTTAATATTAATATTATTTTTAAAACGTTATACTACTAGTTAAAAAAGTTTTTTAAAAAACTTAAGCTAGTTAATAATAAAGGTAGCGCTTTAGCAATACTAAAGTTTATAGATTTAAGTTTTTATTTTACTTTAAAAAGTAATTTTTAATACTTATTATAATATTTATTTACTACTTATAATAATATAATATAAAGCAATTATTTAAAAAGCAATATATTTTTTAAATTATAAATATTATAAGATATTATAACGCTTAAAACTTTTAATATAATAAGTAGTTTATTTTTTATAATTAAAAAAACAATAAATTTAAAAATCTTTAATATAATTAAAAGCAATCTTTTATAAAGTAGCAACTTAAAAAATAATATACTTTTAAAAGCACTTAAACTTTTTAAACTTTTAAAATTAACTATATTTTAGTATTATAAGCTAAAATATATAAAGTTTTTACTGCTAAAAAAAACCGCTAAAATTATTATAAAGCTTTTAAGCTTTAATTTTATTAATAAAAAGAACTTTTTTTATAAAAAGTGCGCTATAAATAAAGCTATTAAATATTTAATTTTTACTAAAGTTAATAATTTACTTATCGCTTTAAGTATTATAATAAGTAATTTATTTATTATAAATTTTATACTATACTTTTAAACCTTTTATATTTTAATTTTAATAAAATAATTTTTTTTTTTTTTTTTTTTTTTTGGAAAAAGTTTAAAACATTAATAATTTCTTAGGCTTTGCTTTTTACATCAAATAATTTGGATACACTGCTTTTTAAGGGGTGAAAGCACCTGGAAACGTAGTTGTATTAAACTTAAAGACATGTCGCAAGGTATAGCGGACTTAATAGTGCTAAACAGTGGCGCAAAAAGGTTGAAGCAGTCTTTATACTACTTAATCGCGGGCTTTAGCACTAAAAAGTCGCTTTAATAGCAAAATAATAGCAAAGTAAGCAAAAAAGCAAAGTAAAAAAGGAATAAAATAAAAAAATAAATATGATTTTTAATAGTTTTTATTAGTTAAAAAAAATTCCTAAATATAAAAGTATTAATAAAAAACATATTAAAAGCTTAGTAAAAAACTTTTATGTTAAAACATAAGAAAAAAGAAAAAAAAGCTTAAAATAATTTAGTTACTAAATAAAATATTAATAAATTATACGTAATAATATATAAACTAAAAAAAAGTAGTATATTTATTACTAATTAAATTTAAGCAACTATAATATTAGCTATAAGCTGCTTAATAATTAGCTTTTTAATGCTTTTAAATCGCGCAATATTTTTTATTTAATATAACTATAAAGTTTTAATATAAGTTAAATTTAACCTAGCTTTTATAGTATATATAGCTAAAAAAATAATAAAAGTAATAAATATAGCAATTAAAATAATAAAAGTAATTATAGCAAAAAAACTACTAAATAAAAATATAGTAGTTATATTAAAAAAAAAAGCAATATAATATAAATAAGCTAACTTATAAATAAAATAAATATTTAATAAAGGTGTAACAAAAATTAAAAAAAATTATATAATAATTATAAAAAATATTAATATAAAAATATTTTAAAATATATATATAAACTTAGTAAATTTTCTTTAAAATATTTATAAATAAAATAAAGCTAATATAAATAAAATATATTTAATTTTATTAGCTAATTTAAAAAGCTATTATATTAGCTTATTAATATATTATATTAATATAAAAACTATAAAAGCTTTATATTAAAAAAAAGCTATATAAAAAATAATAATATATAATTAAAAGCTATTTTTAAAAAATATAAAAATTATATAATATTTTAAGTGTTATAATTTTAAATATATAAAAAAGTTTTATAAAAATAAAAACAAATGCTTTTTATATAATAGTATAATATATAAAAGCAAAAAAAAAAAGTGTTTAATTTAAAAAAAATTTAAATTAAAAATAATATAGTATATAAATTATAAAAAAAGTTATTTAGCTTTTTTAAAAAAGTGTAAGATTTTTTAAAGCTAAATAATAATAATATAAAAAGTATATTAATATTAACTAATATAATTTTATATTTAAAATAAATATAAACTAATAAATTAAAATTAAAGTAATTAGTAAAAAGTTTAACTTTAAAAATAATTAATATTTAGCTTATTTATAAAAAAACTAAAATTATATTAATTAATAATATTAAAAATAACTTAGTTAATAATATTAAAGCTTTATTGTTTTAAAGTAATAAATATAACTTTAATAGCTTTAAAAGCTAAAATATAAGCTTTTTTTTTTAAAAAAACTAATATATTTAAATTAAATTTAAAAAGGCTTTTTTTTTTTTTTGCTTTAAAAGCGTAATTAAACTTAAATAATAAAAAAAACACTTTTATTTTAAGCTAATAAAACTTAATACTTTATTTTAAAATATTATAAAATTAAAAATATATATAGTAATAACTTTTAAATTACTAAAAAAATATAATATAATAATATTATAAAAGCTATTATTATAAAAAAAAAAAAAAGTAAAACTTTTTTAACTATATTATTTTAAATTAAACTAATATAATATAATATATATTAGTTTTAAATATATAGTATTATATATTAATAAATAAATTATAAATAATTTATAAGTAAAAAAAGCTAGCTATAATTAAATAAAAGCAATTTTTTTTTTAGTAAATAAAAAAAAATTAGTTATTATATAATTAATATATATAAAATTAAATTTTAATAAAAATAAAATAAGTTTAATAATTAAGCTTAAAAAAAAAGCAAACTAAAAGTAAAATATAGTAATAAAAAATATAAATATATACTTATTGCTATAAAAAAAAAAAAAAAAAACTTTAATATATTATAAAAAAATCTTAAGCTTAATAAAAGCTTAAAAATTAATATTTTAAATGTTATATAATAATATTATAAAAAAAAAAAAGTAAAAAACTATTAAAAAATAAAAAAAAAATAATATAATTAACTTAATATAAGCTAATAAAAAACTTTTAATAAAAATATTTAAAAGCTTAAAATAAATAAGATTTAATTATATTTTTTAAAGCTTTTAAATTTATAATAAAAAAAACTTAATATTAAGCTTTTAGTTATTTAAAAGTTAAAGCTAAAAAATATTAAATAAAGCGTTAATAATAATTAAAGTATTTAAGTTATAAATATTAAAAGGTTTTAATATAATAATAAATATAAATAAATATATTAAATATTTAATAATAAAATTAATTAAAATAATAAATATAATAGCTTTAAAAAAAAAGGCTATAATAAAAAAAACAGCTTTATAATAATTATAAAAAGTTTAAAAAGCTATAAAAAAAGCTAAAAAAAAAAAAAAAAAGTGTTATAAAATAATATTTTAATATTAAAAAAAAAAGTAACTAAAATAAAAATAAAACAAAAATAAATTATTTGCAAAAAATAATAAAAATAATAGCAATAAAATATAATAAAAGCTTTAAAAAATAATTTAAAACTTTAAACTTTAAAAAAATAAGCGCGCTTTAAAAGCTAAGCTTTTTTAACAAAAAAAAGTTTTTTAAACTTTAAAAAAAAAAAAAAATAAGCAATTACTTATATAAAAAAAATAAAAGTATTAGCAGCTAAGTTTTTTTTATTTTAAAAATTAACTTATTAAACTTAAAAAAGCAAAAAAAGCTTATAAAACACTTATTTAAAATATAAAAAAAAATTAAAACAAAAGAAATTAAAAAAATCTTAAAAAAGCTAAACTTTAAAAAGCGCTAAAAAATAACTTTTTATTAATAAGATTTTTAAAAGCATATAAGTAAAAAATTATAAAAATAATAGTAATATTAGCTTAATAAAATTTTATATATAAATATTACTTAAAATAGCTTTAAAATATAGTTATAATAATTTTAATAAAATTAAAAAAAACTTTAAAAAAGCTTAAAAAGCTTAATAGTTATAAGCTAATTTTATTACTTAATATAATAAATAAAATAATTAAAAAAATAATAAATATATATATTTTAATTATAATAAAAAAGTTTATATTATTATTAAAAAAGCAAATAAAAAATAAATTATAAAAATTTATAAAACTAATAATTAAAGCTATAATAAAAGTAATTTATAATAGCTAAAAGCATAATTTAATATTAATATTATTATAGCTAAATATTATAAAAGCTTTTAATATAATAAATTATATAAAGCTATTAAAAATGCTATAAATAAAAAGCTTTTTTTAATAAATTTAAAACTAGCTTTAAAGTTACTTTATAAAATAAATAGTAATATTATTATTTAATAATAAAAATATAGCAAAAAAGGTTTTAATTATAAATATACTATAAAAATCTTTATTATTATTAATATTATTTTTATTATATATAGCTACTTTATATAAAAAATTAATAAAAAAAAAGCTAATTATAATAAAGTTTATAAATAATATAAACTTTATAATAATAAAGCTAAATATAAAAAAAAATTATAAATATTTAATATAAATATATATAAAATATAAAAGTTAGGTATTATAATATAAAATAAATTTTAATTTAATAAAAAATAAATTAATATATTTTTTAAAATAATATAAAGCTAATTTTATTTTAATTTAATTAAAAAATATATAAATTAAACTAAAAAAAAGTATATACTTTTTAAAGGTATAGTTAAACTATAAACTAAAATAATATTACTACTTAAAAAAACTTTAATAAAAACTTAGACGCTAAAATTTTACTTTAATAAAATTAGCTGTTATTATATAAAGGTATAACGCACTTAAAGCAAAAAAAATTTATATAAAAGTAATTTAAAGCATAATTATATATAGTTTATTTATATAATATAAACTTAATAAAAACTAAATAAAAAAAATAGCAAAAAACCTAACTAAAAAATAATCGAAATATTTTAAAGTAATTAAAAAAATATATAAAGCAACTTTAATTTATTTTTTAAAATTAAAATTAAGCTGCTTTTTTTTTTATATTTACTTAAATATTAAATTATATAATTTTAAAAGCAAGTTAGTAATTTTAAGCAAAAAAAAAACTATTTAAAAAAAAGTTAAATATTTAATTTTAAAAAAAAATATAATTAAAAACAAAAGCAAAAAGTAAATAAAATAAAAGTAAATAAAGTTATTACTAAAAAAAACCTAACAAAATATATAATAAATAGTTAAAAATAGCATAAAAAAAAAAAAGTAAGTAAAAAAATAATAAAGCTAAAATATAACAAAAAAAGCTTTAAAAAAATATTAGCTTAAAAAATAAAATAAAGCTAATAACAAAGCAAAAAAAAGCTAAAGCTTAGTAGTATTAACTTTAGCAATAAAAAAACTACTAAAAAAAATTAAAAAAACTTACTTAATAAATATAATAAACTTTTATTATAAACTTTAAAAATATAAATCTTTAGTTTTACTATAAATTTATATAAAAATATTAAAGCTAAAAGCTTTTTTTTTTTTAAAAAAAGTGCTAAATATAGCTATACCTTTTTATAACTATATAAAAAGCAAAAAAACAGCGCTATATAAATTTTTATATTATTTAAAATTTAAAAAAAAAAAATTAATTTAGCTACTTAGTTTTATAGCTTTTTTATTACTAGCTTAAACTATAATTAAATTATAAATAACTTAAAAATAGCTTATAAAATAATACGTTAATTTTTAACTTAAAGTTTATTATTTATATATAAAATAGCTTAAATATTAATAAAAAGCAAAAAGGTATAATAAAAGCAAAAAAATAAGTTTTAAAGATAATATAATAGTAAATTATAACTAATAGTATATTAGTAGCAATTAATAAAACAAAAAGATATAAAGCTTAAAAAGCCGCACCTTTTTTTTTTTCTTTTTTTTTTTTTTCCTTTATTTTTTTAACCAAAAACTACTAAAGCATAGTAAGGCCTTTAATAAAAATTTACAGCAAAACCATAAACGCCTTAAAAGCGTTTTAACTAAAAAGCAAAAGGTTTTTATTTAAGTTTTCTAGTTTTACTTTTAATTATTAAAAAGCAAGCGTATTAAATGCTTAATATATTTAAATTAAAGTTTAAATAGTATTATATAAGCATAATAAAATATAACTAATAATAATAATAATAATAAAATAAAAAATATATTATTACTAAATTTAATTACTAAAAAATAAATTAGTAACTATTATTTATATTATTATAAAAAAGGTATTTAAAAGTTTAAACAATTACTATAATTATTATTTAGCTTATTTTTATTTTAATTTAAATATTAAAATAAATAATAGCTTTATTAATAATTAGTTATAAGCTAAAAATATTAGTTTTAATACTTTTAGTTTTTATATATATAAATAAAATAGCTTAGTAAAATAATTTATTAAAATAATTTTTAATTGCTTATAAATTATTTTATAAGCTTTTAAGCTACTATTATATTTTTAGTACTATATTATAGCCTTTATAATAAACTTAATTAATTATATAAAAGTTATTAATAAAGATTTAACTTTTTATTAGCTATTATAAAATAAGCTAAAATTTAATTTAATACTTTATATACTTTTTTTTATTTGCTATAAAGTTATAAGCTTTAAATATTTATTAATTATATTTTATAAGTTATTAATTAAAGCTTATAAACTTATTAAATATATTAAATATACTAAAATTTTAGCAGTAATTAATATTAAAATCTATTTAATTTATATACTTAAATATTATTTAATTACTTAGTTTATAATATTAAAGCTGCTAAAAACGCTAATTTTAATAAATAAAGCCTTTTTTAATAATAAAACTTTTTTACTAAAAGATCTACTTAGTATAAACTTACTTAAAACCTATTTACTTTTTAGCAAATTTATTTTTAATAATAACTTTTAATTATATATATTATTTATTATAAAAGATTTAAAAAGTATTATATTTATTAAAGCACTAAATTTAAAAAAGGTAATAATATTTATACTTTTTATTTTTTTATTAAATTTAGCTATTTTAATAAAACTGCTTTTTATTTTATTAAAATCTAAAGTAAAATATAAAGTAATAAATAATAATTTAAAAAATAATTTAATAAATTTAAACTTTATTAAACTTTTTATAAATTTAATAGTTTAAAATATTGTTTATATTATTATAGCTATTTTAAAAAAGCTTAATATATTAAAATAAGCATTAAAAACACTTAAAAATCTTTTATAGTTATAAACAATAAAATTTAAATTTTAATAGCTATTAAAATTTAAAGCTTTTTATTTTTTATTTATTAAAAACTTTAAAAAATACTTTATAAGTAGTTATTAAGTACTAAAATATAAGTTAAACTAATAAAAATTAATTACTATATATAAAATTAAATTTATTATTAAAAGCTTTAAATAAGCCTTTAATATTAATTATATAAAAACTTTTATAGCTATTATTATTTTACTTATTTAATAAATTTTATTAGCGTTAATAGCTATTAAAAACTAAAAAATTAAATATAGTAATTTTATAAAAGCTCTTTTTAATAATAACTTTATTAAAACCTTTTATATTAAACTTTTAAAAAACTTAAAAATTATTTTAAAAAACTTTAAAATTTTAAAGTTAATAGTTTAATATAGCTATAAACTTAAATTATAATAAGTTTTTTAACTACTATAAGCTTTATATAGCTTAAAGCAAGCTTTTAAATAATAGTAAAAAAAAATTATTTTAGCTATTAAAAAGCTTAAATTTTAAGCTTTTAATTAATAATACTTTTATATATTATAAAATAATTTTAAGCACTTTTATAATAACTTATTTTAATAACTACTTATTAATTAGCTTAAATATTTATTATATTTAAAGCTTAAAAACTAAAATTAATATTATATATAATATTAAAAACTAAAGCTTTATAGCTTAATTTTTAAATACTAAAATTAAATATAATAAGCTTAGTTATAAGTTATATTTATAGCAGCTTTAATATATTAAATAAGCTTTAAAAAAGCTAAAATTAAAACATATTAAACTTATTAAAATTTTATTATAGCTTAAAATTATAAAGTTAAAAAAATATAAATTTTTATTAATATTTACTAAAGCTTATTATTATTTAGTGCTTATAAAAACTATAAACTATTTAATATAAATTATTAGGCTTAATATAACGTTTATTTATTAATAACTAGCTATTTATATATAATACTTTTATAAACTATACTTTATAATAAGTATAAAGCTATTTAAATACTTAAAAAGCATTATAAAATTAGCTTTAGTATTTAGAAATTTAAAAGGCTTTATTTTTTTTTAGCAAAACTTTTAGCTACTTATTTATAATTTTTAATAATAATAATTATATTAAGTGCTTTAAAACTATTAAATTTACTTAAAAATATATTATTATAATAGCTAAAGCCGCTATAAGCTAAAAAGCTAAAAAAGCTAACATAATAATCTTTTTAATATTAAAAGCTAAATATATAATATTTATAAAAGCTATAAAAAAAGCTTAATAGTTAAAAAGCTTTTATAATAAAATTTAGCTATTAATTTTAAAGCTAATAATAATATATAATAATAATATAAAAGTTATAATAATTACTAAAAACTTTAAATATTACTAATATATTAAATATATTGTTATAAAATTTTAGTTTATTAAAAATATTTATAAAGCTTAATTAATAAATATATATTATATTTTAATAATTAAAATAATAGCTAATAAGTTAACTAAAGCTTTAATACTTATTAAATAAACTGATTTTTAGTAGATATTAAGCTTATTAGTTAGCACTTTAGTTAAAAAAGCATATGAAAATATATTAGCAATTATAAATGCTTATAAAAAATGTGTAACTTTTTAGTTATAGCTTTAGTAATAAAGCTAGTAGTTATTATAAGTAGCATATATAATATACTTATATAAGCCACTTATAAATAACTTATAATAGCTATAAGTAATATATATATAAGGTTAAAAACCTTTAAAAACCTCTTAAAAACTTTTAACAAAATTAATATAAAGCTAAAAACCCCTTTTGGCTTATTAGCACTACGCTAAGTAAAAAGTGTTAAATATAAGGGATAATATTATATTAGGTTAAATCACTAGCGATAAAGGGGTGTACCTTTAAACACCTTTTTAGGTTAGTTATATTTAGGTTTTATACTAAATATACGGTTATAATTACACGTAATATATAATAATAACATATATAAATATATTAATTAAACCAACCTATATAATATCGCTTATATTTAATAATTAAGAGTTTTATCGCATATTATACCTATTAAATTAAAAAAGCTATAGCTTAATTAAACGATTATTATATCGAAATTAACTAATTAATAATAAGAAATATTTTTAGTAAAGCTAATAAACTTTAAATCTTAAAACAAAAAGTTTTAAAGCAAAGTAGTTAGCTTAAATATATAAGTATATATTACTTTAGAAAAAAATAAACAAATTTTTTAGCTTTAATAACTTATTATATTAAAAATTAATAACTATTTAAAAGCTATAAATACTTTAAGTTAATTAACTTAATTATTAACAACATTAAATAGCAACCTAATTAATTTATTAAAAGCTTTATAAATAATATTTAAAATAACTTTAATAAAACAATTTGCTTTTAATACTAACTTAAACAACTATAATACCTAAATATAAGAATTTTAAAACCTAACTAAAACAATAAACCAAATTAAAAATTAAATATTAAAAACGGTTTTAAAAAACTATAAAAATATTATACTTAAACTAATAAACACTTTAAATATATAGTATAAAAAACTTAATACTATTAGCTTATACTTTAAAAAAACACTTAAATATTAAGCTAAACTTAATTATAAGAATTTTATAAATAATATTATAAAATAACTATTTAAAAATCTAAAATTTTAAGTAATAAAATAGAAAAAAAAGCTTGCAATAGTAATTAAGCATAAAGTAATAAATTTAATAAAACTTTATAACATTATAACTAACTTAAAAAAAATATTAAAAAGTGCTTATTTAAACTAAACAATATTTTTTTATTAAATTTAAAAGTAAAAAATAAAAAAAGGTATATTAAATTATTTTAAGATTATAGCAAATTTAAAAAAAAAAGCAAGCATATACTTTTTATTTTATAAAGCTAAAAGTACTAAAAAAAAAATACATAAAAGATTATTTTATATATTTAAAAAAACTAATTAAGTAGAAAACTTAATAAAAGTAAATAAATTAAAACTATTACTAACTAATAAAAATAAAAGATTTTTTAAAAAAAGATATACGTAAAAAAAAAAACAAAAAAGCAATTAAAAAGGTATTTTTAAAAGATATTAAATTAATATTATAAAATTAACTATAAACTATAAGCTTTGCTTATAAGCGTATTTATTAAAAAAATACTAGTATATGTTTTTAAAACTAGCTTTTAAAAATTTTACCTTTAATAAAACGATTTAAAGCTTTATTTAAAAGCAAATAAAAAAAGACACTAAATTAGTAAAAAAAATTAAATAACTTTAAATTAAAAAACCTAAAAAAAAAAAACCAAGTTATAATAATTAACTATAAAAAAAAATAGCATAAATTACTTTTATAATAAAAAACAAGCTAATAAGCTTAACTACTTATTAATTAAAAAATTTAGCTATTTTTAATTTAAAAACTATATTATATATTTTTAATAAAATTAATAGGTTTTTAAACTTTTAACCTTTTAATTTAAATAATATAATATATATAAAAAATAGTATTATATTAATTAAAAGATTTAAAGAAATAAATATTAAAGTTTAAGGCTTTAAAAAACTAAAGGTATATAAGTTATATAATATAGCATATTATTTAACTATAGCTGCAAACTTTATATTTTTTTAAGTGCTTAACTAATTAAAATGCTAGTAAAATAACAAATTACTTACTAATTACTTTAAAAAAAAAAACGGCTTAACTTTATGCTGTTTATAAAACAAATATAATTAATTTATAATAAAATATTTATTTATATCTTTTAATAAATTATTATTTTATATTAAATAAAATAAATTAAACTTTTATATAAAAAAGCTACTATTAAAAAGTAATTTTTTTAAGTAGTACTTATAAATAAAACACTTAAAATTAAAAGCATTATAATATTTAGTGTTTTTATCTTAAGGGGTAAAAATCCGCCGAGCTTTTAATAAAAGCAATAAAATAAAAACTACTTAATATAAAGCATGTATAATATTAAAGATTACTTATTAAATTAATTAATTGCTAAAAAAAAAGTTTATATAAGTAGGCATAAAACTAGCTATTAACTTTTATAATTATAAAAACCTTTAAAAGAATAATAAAAACAAATAGTATATAATACTAGCTATAAATCGCTACTTAGAATTTATTTTTAATTACTACCTTATAAATTAAAAAGCTTTTTTAATTATTATAGCTTTTAATTACTTAATTAAATACTTATAAGATTATTATAAAATAAAAGTATTAACTATAAAATATAATAACAAAATAACATTAAACCTTAATAAAACGTTAAAACTCGCACAACACTTTTAAAACACTAAAAAAATAGTGTTTAAAATATTACTACTTAATACTTAAAACCTAAATAAAAGAGCTAAAAAAATAAAAGGAGTAATTAAGCAAAAAGTAAAATTAATAAAAAATAAATATAAACTATTTACTTATTTATAAGTAAAAATAATTAAAGCAGCTATTTACTTATATAATAAAGTACTTAAGTATATTTTTAATTAAAAAACTTTATATAAAAAGTTTTACTTTTATTTCTAACTATAAAACAATATTGTTAAAAAAAACAAAATACCTATTTTATTTTATTTAAAAGTATATAAATATAAAGTATATGCTATAATATTTACTGCTTAAAAGAAGTAAAAAAGATAAAAAAAACTTAATCTTAAAGCTTAAATTAGCTATTTAGTTAGCTATTAATCTTTTATTACCTATAAAATTTAGCTACTTAAAATTAATAGAGTTATTATTATTAAAAACGCTATATTTAATAAAAAGAGTACTTTTTTAAAAAACTTAAATAAATTAAAAAACAATTTTTTTTAAACTATTAATAAAGAATTTAAAGCTTTATTAACTAAGATATTTTTAAATTAAATATTTTTAGATATTATTAATAAGTTTATAACTAATTTTTATAAAAATTATAAAGTTTATAAACTTATTAATTTAGTTAAAAAAAATATAAACAAAGCAAATATTAAAAAAAGTAAAAATAAAAATATAAGTAAGCTTAAAAGAATTGATTACTTTTATATTAAAGTAATTTTTGCTTTTTATTTTATACTTTTTAAATCTTTAATAAACTATGTTTTTTTTAGCGCTATAATTAAAAACGCTAGCTAAAGGAGAAATTTTATAAAGATTATTAAATTATTTAATTTAACCTTAAGGTTTAAAGCAAGCTTTAATGCGACTCTTTTTAAAGTTATAGTATATAAAAGTTATTAAAAGGCTATATTTAATATAAAATGTTTATATATTACGGAGTTATAATATAGCATGCTAGTAAGTAAAGCTAATAAAGCTAAGTTTTTAAAAAGACCTTAATATTACTTTAGTAGCAAACTAAAATTTTACTAAAATAATAGACTTATATTTATTATATTTTTAAGTAATAAATTAACAAGGATTTTTTAAAGGCTTAAATCTTATAAATCTTTTTTAGTTAATATAACAGTATTTTTTACGCTAAGTAAAAATTTTTATAAACTTTCTTATAATTTTTATTCTTTTTAAATTAATATATTAACTATGTTTATTCTTTTAAAAGTAAGCTTAAAATAGCTACTTTATAAAAAAAAGAAAATTTATTACTAAAATCTACCTTTACTTTTTAAGTGGCATAAAGATCTACAAGCTTATTTTATAGGAGACCATTTTAAACAAGCTAAAAAATCTTATTTATAAGGTTATAAAGAGATAAACACCTAGTAAAAAGTTAATAACATAAGATATTAACCCGTTTTTTATAAACTTTGTTGTTATTTTAAGCAAAAAGTACTAATTTTTATATATGTTAATAACATAGTTTTTGCTTATTAAAAAGTAAATATAATTATTGCTTAAAAAGCTATTTATAAGCTTAAATGCTACTACTAAATAACTAGAGAAAAAAACCTATAATGGTTTTTTAAGATTAAAGTTATTTAAGATCGCAAAAAAAGATTGATTTAATTGTTATAATCTTTATATATTAAAAAGATTATTAAGTTATAAGGTTTTAAGTTATTTACTTTAGCATATACCTTTATAAAAACTAGAGAACTAAAACCTTATAGCAAAATAGCAATAAAATAAAAGATTTATAGCTACTAAAAAAAAATAAGATTAATTATATATATTATTATTATTATTTATTTAAATATAGCTTTTAATGTATTTAGATTTTTAAGATTTAACTTTAATTTAAAACTAAAGTATTATAATGTAATTAATTAACTTTTTAAATACTTACTTTAAACTTAATACCATGCTTTATAATTTAAAGATAAAGATAAGTTTATTATAGCTAGCAACTTTTTATTTACTAATAATACTATTGATTAAAAGAGCTTTTAAGCTTATATAATAGTGCTATTTAATAAAGTTATTAAATAAAAAGCTAATAAGTAAAATATTATTATTATATTAACTATAAAAGCTAAGTTATTTGCTTTTATGTAAGCTATTAAAAAAGCTATGTTTATTAATTAGTTAATTAAAAAACTAAGTGTTATACTAAATAATAAATAAATCTAAATTTAGTGTAATAACTAGTAGATTATTGGTTTAGTAATTAAAAATACCGCCGTTTTTTAAACTAAGCTTTGTTATGTTAATATTTATAATTATTAGTTATGTTAAAAAGTTTTGAATTAGACTTTATAAGTGGAATATATCTTTATAAATAATATAATTGCAGATGGTTTAACTAAAGTACTTTTAAAAGAGAAATAAAAGATTTTTTTAATATAATTAAGCCTTATTAATATTAGAAAGTCTTAAGAACAACGGAAACCTTAGGAGATATGTGATAATAATTAGGATCTATTAGAGGACTTTTTAATTGGAAGAAAATCAAATTAATAGATAACTAAAAGTTAGGTGTAGGAATCTTTTTTTAAGGGGTGATTCCTAAAAAGGTGTGTTAAATATAAGGGATAATATTATATTAGGTTAAATCACCAGCGATAAAGGGGTGTACCTTTAGACACCCTTTTAGGTTAGTTATATTTAGGTTTTATACTAAATATGCGGTTATAATTACATGTAATATATAATAACAACATATATAAATACATTAATTAAACCAACCTATATAACATCGCTTATATCTAACAAAAAAAGGACCTATTAAAATAATTAGTTTAAAATAATACCTTATAACTAACTTATTATAAAAGTTATTTTTTATATAAAGGTTTACCTTTTATAAAAAGGTTTTATATAGCTAAAGTTAACTTTATTATAATTTATTATAATTTATTATAAAGCTAAAGGTTTTAAGGAGTTTAAACGCTAAAAATAATTTATATATATAGCGCTTTCTACTATATTTAATAAATAAAATTTTAATTAAGCAAGCAATATACTACTACTTTCTTTTTTATATTACTTTATTTATAGTAAATATTATTTACTATAAATTTCTTACTTTTAACACTATTAGTAAGCTTACTTTTATTATAACTTAAATACCCCTTTAAATATTAGCATTTTATGCTAGTATATAAAACCACCTTTAATAAAAACATTATATTTAATAAAAAAAATACTTTTTAAAAAACTTAACTAAATTAAAAAACAACTTTTTTTAAATTATTAATAAAAGATTTAAAGCTTTATTAATTAAAATATCTTTAAATTAAATATTTTTAAATATTATTAATAAATTTATAACTAATTTCTATAAAAACTATAAAGTTTATAAATTTATTAATTTAATTTAAAAAAGTTTAAATAAAATAAATATTAAAAAAAATAATAATAAAAATATAAATAAATTTAAAAAAATTAATGACTTTTATATTAAAGTAATTTTTACTTTTTATTTTATATTTTTTAAATTTTTAATAAACTATATTTTTTTTAACATTATAATTAAAAATATTAGCTAAAGAAATTTTTTTATGAAAACCATTAAATTATTTAATTTAATTTTAAAGTTTAAAGTAAGCTTTAATATAATTTTTTTTAAAGTTATAATATATAAAAGTTATTAAAAAGCTATATTTAATATAAAACGCTTATATATTATAAAATTATAATATAATATATTAATAAATAAATCTAATAAAACTAAGTTTTTTAAAAACACTTTAATATTACTTTAATAATAAATTAAAATTTTATTAAAATAATAAACTTATATTTATTATATTTTTAATTAATAAATTAACAAAAATTTATTAAAAGCTTAAATTTTATAAATTCTTTTTAATTAATATAATAATATTTTTTATATTAAATAAAAAATCTTTATAAACTTTTTTATAATTTTTATTTTTTTTTAAATTAATATATTAATTATATTTATTTGTTTAAAAATAAGCTTAAAATAACTACTTTATAAAAAACAAATATTTATTACTAAAATCTATTTTTATTTTTTAAGTAACAAAAAGATTTACAAGCTTATTTTATAAAAAATTACTTTAAATAAGCTAAAAAATCTTATTTATAAAATTATAAAAAAATAAACATTTAATAAAAAATTAATATATATATTATTTAAAAAAAACTAATTTTTAATTATATATAAATATATATTTATAAGTTTAATAAATATAATTACTATTAAAAAAGCAAAATTAAGTTTATAATATAAAAAAACTAATCATTTATAATTAAAAAAAAAAATTACTTATACTTTTATATTTATAAAATATTTATTTAAAATATTTATAATTATTATTATTAAATTTAATTTTAAATTTAAATAATATAATATAATTAATATTTTTATTAATATAACACTTAATAAAAAAATATATATAAAACTATTACTTAATTATTATAAACTTTTAATAATTTTTAAAAATTATTTTTATTATAAGAAAAAAAACTAATTAAAACTTTTAAAAATATAAAATATTAACTTATTTTTTATAAACTTTATTACTATTTTAAACAAAAAATACTAATTTTTATATATATTAATAATATAATTTTTATTTATTAAAAAGCAAATATAATTATTATTTAAAAAGATTATTTATAAACTTAAATATTATTACTAAATAATTAAAAAAAAAAAGTTATAATAATTTCTTACTTTTAAAGCTATTTAAAATTATAAACAAAAATTAATTTAATTATTATAATTTTTATATATTAAAAAGATCATTGTTTAAATTTAATACACCGGTTAAATATAACTGTTATTACTTACGTATATAAGCAACTGTTTTTAATAATTATTAAGCTATAAAATTTTAAATTACTTAGTTAAATATATACTTTTATAAAAACTAAAAAACTTAAACCTTATAATAAAATAATAATAACATAAAAAATATATAGCTATTAAAAAAAAAATTTAATTATATATGCTATTATTATTACTTGTTTAAATATAGCTTTTAATATATTTAAATTTTTAAAATTTAACTTTAATTTAAAACTAAAATATTATAATATAATTAATTAATTTTTTAAATATTTATTTTAAACTTAATATTATACTTTATAATTTAAAAACAAAAATAAATTTATTATAATTAGCAACTTTTTATTTACTAATAATATTATTACTTAAAACAGCTGTTAAACTTATATAATAATATTATTTAGTAAAATTATTAAATAAAAAACTAATAACTAAACAAAATATTATTATTATATTAATTATAAAAACTAAACTATTTATTTTTATATAAGCTATTAAAAAAGCTATATTTATTAATTAATTAATTAAAAAACTAAATATTATACTAAATAATAAATAAATCTAAATTTAATATTATAATTACTAAATTATTAATTTAATAACTAAATATATTACCGTTTTTAAAACTAAATTTTATTATATTAATATTTATAATTATTTATTATATTAAAAAGTTTTAAATTAAACTTTATAAATAAAATATATTTATATAAATAATATAATTATAAATAATTTAACTAAAGCACTTTTAAAAAAAAATAAAAAACTTTTTTAATATAATTAAGCTTTATTAATATTAAAAATTTTTAAAAACAATAAAAATCTTAAAAAATATATAATAATAATTAAAATTTATTAAAAAACTTTTTAATTAAAAAAAAATTAAATTAATAAATAATTAATAATTAAATATAAAAATCTTTTTTTAAAAGGTAATTTTTAAAAAAGTATATTAAATATAAAAAGAAATATTATATTAAATTAAATTATTAGCAATAAAAAGGTATACCTTTAAACACCTTATTAAATTAGTTATATCTAGGTTTTATATTAAATATACGGTTATAATTACACGTAACACATAATAACAACATATATAAATACATTAATTAAACCACCTTATATAATATCGCTTATATTTAACATAAGTTAGTTATATTTAAGTTTTGCACTAGATACGCGGTTATGATTACATGTAATACATAACAACAACATAGATAAATACAACCAATTAAACCACCCTACATGACATCGCTTATATCTGACAGTTGGCTCGCTTAATTCTAACACTTGGGTCCTTGGTAATGGGCCGGGCCTTGAAACCCTAGTTGGAAGTATGTCCTAATGGCGCTTCCTACAGGTCCCATCATTCGACCGATGCTATATGTACTTGTAGCAAATGGCGTGCCGGGTCTCTATGTGCAGCCCATAGCTCTGAAGCTGACCTATCAAATAATATTATGCTACATGGCTATTTATCACAAGTGCGGTGCCTAAACAGAACTCATTCTATCATTGTACCTTGCGACACATTACTTCAGATATTCGAATGCCGAAGTAGGCATTTACAGCATACTGAACGCACACCCCTACTGCCCAGCAGACCTTCAGCAGACCTTCAGCAGACCTTCAGCAGAGAAAGGCTAGATGGGCTTTATTATGGAATTGGGGACCTTCCCCATTATGAAGTTATCACTCCTTTTCCTGGGGCTGATTGTTTTCATTGCTAGGCGGAGAAGGTCACGGAGGCTGCTTGAGCCTCCTCGCCTCAACGAGGCCATTCCGTTTGTCTCTAATGCCTGGCATTTCATGACGAACAAGCGCCTGTTCATAGAGAGGGTGACGTGAGTCCTCCATGATTCCGAGCTGTCTTTTTATGTTGGATCTCACGCTGGTCTGATCACGATTGCGACAGAGATGCCCTTGCAGCAAGCCCCATAGTGCAGTGCCGGCTTGGACCCATGAATATCTATCTAGTCACTGGCAGCAGCAACGTCTCGGCGATCTTCCGGTCGTCTTTTAGCTCTGACCCGTGGGTCATGCGTATACTTGAGCACTCCGGAGCATATGCCCTCGCCGACCTAACCAAATTCGCGACTGACACATCCGGCGGTGCTCGTGTGCCACGAGCCGACGGGCGGGCTAGGCCTCTAGCTCTAGAAGAACGCATCTGGCACGCAAAACACCGCCTCCACGATGAGGCGCTGATTAATACCCACAGCGTTATCGCCCTCTCTGCTGCGTTCCAGCGATTCTTCGGCGAGCGTCTTGCTGCGTTCCCCGTCGGTGAATGGGTCGAAGACGTGCGGATCTCTGCTTTCCTAAGGAACAACATGGCGACAGCGGCGACGCGCGCAGCTCTGGGTTCGCGCATCCTAGAGATCAACCCGGACTTTGTGGAGGCCTTTTGGGAGTACGAGATGTACGTCGAGCCGCTGGCGTTCGGTTTACCACACTGGCTAAATCGGCGGGCAGTGCGTTCAAGGGATCGGTTTCGCACAATGTGCCTTAAGTGGTACGAGATCGCTAACCGTGAGTTTCACTGCGATGGCACTAGTTCGTATGAAGGTGTGGACTGGGAACCCATATTTGGCTCGCAAATCTCCAGAGGTTTGACTCAATGGGTTAAATCGTTCGACTTCGCAAGCGAGAGTACAGGTGGTGTGTATGCGTTGTTCGTATTTGGGTGAGTCTTGAGCATACGTATCATTCTTAGTTAGTCGTGAACGGCTAATAACATCTACTGGTAGGCTGCAGTCCAACACTATCGCCATATGTACCTGGGTGATGATGGAGATTATCAGAGACCCGAACTTATATCGTGACATCAAGGAAGAAGTCTCGCAGGCAGAGGTGATCAATGACTCCGATGAAGTAGCATTTAACCTTCAGGAACTGGTATCCAAGCCGCTGCTACAGTCTGTCTATACGGAAGCACTTCGCGTCCATGTGAGCATTCTTATCACGCGAACGAGCACTGAGCCTGTCACGATTGGCGGTTATCAATTACCGGCAGGCTCTGTTTTCCAGGCCCCTACCCACGTTGCCCATTTTGACGAAGCTACTTGTACGTGTAGTTTTCTTCTCTATCTAGTCAAGATCTTGGTGCAACTATCTCCGTCTGTTGGATATACACGCTAGGAGCATTGGCACTTGTTTTCAGCATATATTCAAGGGGGAAAAGCTGACCACACATAAATATAGGGGGTACGGCAGATCGCCCAGCTTCCGATTTCTGGGCTTATCGGCACATCAGAGAAATGGAGACGATTGATGCTATAGGTCATGTAAAGAAACAGCGGGAATTCTCCATGATGGGCCGGGGAGGTTCATTCTTTCCATACGGTAAGTACTCAGCCAGCCTTAAACCCTGGCGTAATAACTCCGAATCAAAACATCCTTCCTACTAGTTCACCGGGCTTACAAGTCTTTTTACCTCTTTCAATAGGGGGTGGAATTAGCATTTGTGCAGGACGGGCTTTTGCAAAGAACGAAGTTCTACTCGCGGTAGCAATGATGGTCTCCAATTTCGATGTTGAATTCATCGAATGGGTAACCCCAAATGGGTCTAGGTCTGATAGGCCAGCTCGGGATCATACCGGGTACGGAAATGGTATAGCAGCGCCACCGGATAGAGATATGAAACTCAGTTGGCGGCGAAGACGCTAGATTACTCAGGTGCTTCAAAACGCAAAGCTGAACATATGAGGCGTGGTATCACCAGGACTTGGTAGTTAGATGGGAAATTTAATTGATATATAGTTTGAGCGCTAAATCCTTGAGTACTACGTACTATTGCTCTAAAATCTGTTCGTATGCATGTTACTAGCTGGATGCGATATTTAACCAAGTCGCGTAGGAATCTTGAAACCTCCCGGGTTCATGTCTGTGAAGACCCGGTTAGGATCATATTTCCAACGAACTCGCTGTAGCCTCGCCACATTGTCTGGCCCATAGGACTTTATCGGATTCTGCCATGGTGCAGCGTAGTTGATATATAGAAATGGGTCCAGTTGACCCAAGCTACCGACGTCGCGCCGGACCGCTGCGATAAGGGCGCGGACGGCGGCATCCACAGCGCCATCAAAGGCGGCGTCGTTCCACTTGGCATTCAGATCGACGACGATCAAGGTGCTGCCATTCCGGTCGGTCAGCCCAAGCGCATTCTCTGACGCTCGCCGCGCGTAGAGTTGCGGCGGCAGCGGGTCTAGACCCAAACCCCACACAAGACCGGGGATACCGCGGACGGAGGCGATGCTGGCATTCCAGGCAAGCACAGTCGCATTGATGGCGGCGGCAGTTGAGGCGATGGTAAGCGTAGTGCTGGCTTGTCTGTTGCGATTAAGTCAATGTACTGTATGCATTATTTCCTGCCCGCATGCTTGTGACCGGGGCACCCCATACGATATGAGATTGCTCGCGCTGCTGATAGGCGTACGCAAGCGAATGATGAGGGGTAAAAGGGGATGGGAGATGTACCTGAATCCATTTGGGTAATTTACTTCGGCCTCAACTGCCAAGTCGGACATGTTCGTGATCCGTAGTGTACTAGACAGCGCAGTCATGTTCTTGAACGCTTGGAAAGCGGGCGGGTTCACAACCGGCTTCGTGTACTCAATGTCGTTTACCACTACCTGCAGGTCTAGGTCGCTTGAGTAAGCAAACGTTACAAGCAGCGCCGCGAACTCGTCGTAGCCATCCGGATCACAAAATGCTGCCAACGCGGTGATCTGCTCTGCCGTCGTCTCGATTGGCCGGATCACCTCACCACCCCAGATTTGGCTTTGCGGGAAGGTCTGTAAGTCGACGCGGGTTACTATACCAAGGTTGTTGCCGCCCCCACGTAGCGCCCAGAGGAGGTCAGGGTTCTTGTCCGCGCTGGCGGTAACCAGCGTACCGTCACCTAGCACAACTTCGAAGCTCACAACGCTGTCGAATGTCCACCCAAATCGTGGTCCGAAGTGGCTGATGCCGCCGCCAAGCGTGAGACCACCAACCCCAACGTCGGCGCCGCGGCCCCCACTAACGCTGAGGTTCATGGGGTCGAGATAGTCGTAGACAGTGCCCCACGTGGACCCTGCACCAACAGAGAGAACGGGCGGGTCTGCCGCCGACAACGCCAGACTTGAGAGTCCGGAGAGATCGATAGTAACCCCCCCTGCAATGTTAGATGCCCCTGGTGAGCTAGCATGCCCCCCAGACCGGATAGCGAAATGGCAGCATAGAGAGTCGCTCCTGGGATCGGCATCTATGGGAGCCCTGAGTGATACTAGGGTCGACATGGCCACTAATACATCCTGGGAAGTCTGGGGAGACACGATGCAGGCTGGACGAACGGTGGCTGCCTGGAGGGAGAAGTACGATTTGAGAAATGCCACATATGTGGTGCTGTTGGGGAAGGAGACCATGGCCCCTAGTGCCGCGGACAAGGCTGAACACTATCACCTTTCTCATCAGCTAGTTCCATTGGACGAGGTGGTGGAGGGTGAGTCTTACACAGTTGAATTTAGTGTTTCCCATTTTAAGACTGAAGAATTAGAGATCAGATTGCAGATTGAAGCTCAGATAAGAGTTAAAGGAAGCATTTAACTAGCAAAATACAAACATTAAGGATTATACTTTTTCAATACCTCGTACTAAAGAAGACGATAATGAAAAGGGGCTACACAAGGAAGACCCCTTGTTTGAGCACTGAGGTGCTATACATGATGTAAACAGCTGGCCCATTCCTGCTCGGAGATCGTGTCTTCCTTCGTAGATGTTAGTATTCAGTACATCAACCACTTAAGATGTCCTGCCACAGAAAAATATGCAGTAGATGTTGTATAAGGATTCACGGCGCATGCACGGAGTGGTGCAAGCTGCCACGACATTGACAATATTGATCTAGTAAAGCCGACTGCTAACTCATTCTTGTTGGGCGACAATAAGGTCATGTCTGCATTGGTTGTGCATAATACATCCTATGTAGACATAGAGACACGCACTGGGTACGGCATCATAAGTCCTTCCAATATCCTACTTGTTGTGCATCAATGGCGTAGCGTCATTCTGCAAGCTCGGTATGCGTGGAACTTATGTTGCATCTAACTGCATTGGAGGAACCAGGGCGCCTGCTGATTTCCTTCTGACAAGGAACTGTAACCCAATAGAGACTCTGGGTGAGCCGAGCCTGAGCCCTGGATGTATATTTACTGAAATCTCGATCAGTCTTCTGCTAAGATCGGCTCTATGTAATGCCGAGCGTTGGTGGGTTGTACTGGCATTCATTACACTGCATCCAGGAGGCCACCTGGGTTAGCCGCCACCTTACCTAAATAGGATGAACTTAAGAGGTAGATTAAGTATAAGCTACCCTGTATTGAGGTACTTTATGTATTTTTAGGTAACTTATACGCTTTTTACGAAGGTTAGCTACAAAGTTTAGGGTTGAAGGTCCTTACGGAAGGCCTTTACGCGGTCGAAGGTCTGGCGTAAATAGCCAGAAGGTTGTTTATAATAGAACAAGCTTACGAAGGCAGTAAAGTCAAAGGGGTTGCCATTAATGTTGTTAAATTTGAAATAAACCCAACTTCGAAAGGGTAACGGTGTAATACGTATAGTTAGATAGATGGTATACTAACAGATACTTAGAGAATATATGAATAGTATGGGCGGCCAACCCAGGTGGCCTCGCATCCAGTACCTACTGCCTCTGAGATCTGCATACTACCTAGTACAGTCGGTATAGGTAGTCGCTCGACCTCGCACTTAGGGCCTGCAGCACAAGTACATTCCTGATGCGACTTGTAAGGGGGACACAATGGCCGCTATATGTTGCTAATTGTAACGTGGTAAAGTGAGGTAGCATCTTGAAAGAGATAGAGAGTGCCTTATCATTGCATCCAATACTACAAACCATCCTTGTCCTTTCAAACCATCTACACATGTACGGGCGTCGTTGGGGGCGTGGGCTCCAACTACAGACCTACATGAGCTTCCTTCCTCTTGGTAATTTTTACCATGTAATCCTGCCCCTCCTTAACCGAGATGATTCCCAGCACCGGCCGGCCTACGTCAGGTTGCGGCATAGGTGGATTTCCCACCATCTCAATATCGTAGCGGCGTAGGAGTGTCGCCACAAAAGCGGTTACGAAGTACTTGGCGAGAAACCTACCACTGCACTTCGTTTTACCGCCACCAAACGGTCTCCACGAGGGGCTACTAGGGAGCTTCCGACCAGCCTCAGTGTCGAGCCAGCGCCGGGGCTGCCATTCATCAATGGCATCGCCGAAGATGCTCTCGTCAAAGTGCAGCACACGGTGCGGTACCATGACGCGGTTGCCCTTGCGCATGAGTTTCCCACCTATCATAACGTCCCGCGTCACCAGGCGTACCGAAGCCGCCCACCCAGTTAGCCTCAGCGTCTCATGCCATATGGCGTCGACCTGTGGGCATTTGGTCGCGTCCTGGATATAGTCCACAGCCACGAGGTCGTCGCCGCGGAATGCCGGAGCAGTCTCTGCGCGGAAGGCAGCTAGGTAATTAGGGTTGCGCATCAGATGCGTCAACATCCAAAAGGATGTTTTTCGAGCATTTGTGTTGATTCTGCGAATAGTGTTAATATATTAAAGGAGTACGATAGTCGTATAGCCTTAGATGACGGGGGCGGAAGACGTACGCAAAGTAGAGATGGAAAACCACGATGGCCAGGTTTCCATTGTCTACTCCGATAGCCCGCATCTCATCTTCTATGGCATTGATGATCCAGGCAGCGTCGCCCCTCCTTTTCTCGGGAGGAACCTGGAAGTAGGCCTTCAGAGACGCCATCATTCGGTCACGAGGGGCGATCATGTCTTGGCAAAGAAAGGACGGGTATTGGTATAGCATTTTCCAGATGACCTCATCGAAGACAATGTATGATGCCGCATAGTTGGGATTGACCCGATCCAGGACATCCCCAAAGTAGACATACTGGCCCAGCCGGACGAAGTAGTCGGACGTCCACTCGTACAGAGGAAGCTGGACCTCCCTTGAGCATTTGGAAGAGGAACCCGCACAGTTTTTGACGAGGGCATCGAGGTGGAGTCTACTGTTAATCCAATCACGGGCCTTCTTTTGGAGGACGACCATGTTGTCGCCTGGATGAAGCTGATGTATATGCATGCGCTGGGCCAGGACACCTAGGGAGAGGCCCTCAGGGTTGGGAAAACCTAGTTTGTCACTGGGTAGAGGAGAATAGATAGTTTTGATGGAGTCCTCGTCATTCCCGTTGGTCCTCATCAAGGTCTGTACGAATTGCTCAAATGAAAGAGCATCCGTATTCTTATATACCTCAGCAGATTGCTTTGCATCAGTAACGGCGTAAAAAGTGTAATTAAACGCTGTCAGGGCGAAAGGCTCATTGGTGCCAGAGAAATGCTTCCTGGCCATAATTACTCGTAAGACAATGGCAAGCGATATGGATGCTGAGTACTTGCCTGGCTCGGGTGAGCAAGCCATTCGAGTCATGGAAAAAGGCAGGCCCATGTCCTGTGTTTGGCACGTCAAACAAACATTCTTATTTGACTTGAAGCTAAGAAGACGGAGATGATTGCATGGGAAGTTACCTAGCCCTAAAGCATACCACACTTAGCATAGAATATGGGCTGGCAGTTATGCAAAGAAGACACATACATGGAATTGAATAAGGTAGTTCTTTGGGCTCCTCGGGATGGAGTATGGGGTAGATGGTAAACCTCCAACATCTCCAGGTAGCCCAGACAACAGCCAGGGCCAAAAGTGTCAGAGGTACAGGGGCATTTACCAGCAGCAAGGACAACGAATGCCGAGAAGGAAGGTCAAGATCATCCGGTAGGAAGCTAGCAAACATCGTCTAGGTACTTTAAGGAAACAGGAGAAGAAGTAAGGCTACAATGATGCTTCAAGGCGTGAATATCTTTCTGAATGGGAACAATGTACTAAGCTGGAACTCGAATACGATATGCTTGGGCATAGCTTCAAAGTGGCGGAGCCAAGCAGGTATTTATCGTATTCAATGGGGGAGGTCTGACTTGTAATGCAGCAAGACCGGAATCGATACGACACCTCCAATCTCATCCTATCACAAGATGAGTGGCTAAAAGATCTGTGTACTGTAAGGGGGTCCATAAGCTGGCAGCGTATGGAGGTAGTCACACATTATAATCTTGTCTGGGTAGGTAGATAATGCAACAATGTGGTATGTCGAGTAGCTCAACCCTCTCGCTCTAGAAGTTACACATGCCACTTGAGATGATGCCATATCTTTATTATGACTAATTTAGATCACTAAGATCGCCAACTTGTATGCATGCGCGATTGCGCTTGTTGAAGTCTCTGAGCAACATATCTGATGTGCTGAATTAGTGTCATGGGTCTTTCTGTATGCGATGGATCTTGTGTGTGTTATCTCGAGATGGACGACGGCCAGTTTGCACTTAATAGGTACTCCAGTAGGCCGAAAAAGCGCCAACTTAACTATCTCCCGTCTTTCACGGAACCACCGCGCCAGGCTCGACCTATTGTGCCCCGGAGGATATTATTGACTAGGCCCCATGTTGTCATATCAGCCTGCTCGCTCCTATTATACTCTATCTTGAAGTGCTGGTTGATGATTGATTACCAGACTGGATTGAAGTACGAGTTCAAGGGCATCTTGAGGTCTTTACCGCAGGGGCTCTCGAGCGTTCGCGAGTAGACTGCACCGATGAGTGCCGGGAGGTTCGATCTTGACTATTGGAGTCTCCGACAACTGGGTGGCTGCTGCTTTCAACACGGTGCAGATGCCGGTGTGTTGCCGCGGGTAAATAATTTCGCCGAGTCTGATATAGAGTCTGACGTACATTTCCATAGTAGCAACATATTTTCGGTCAGCGAACTGTGATCGACAATCGCCCCTCTTGCTTTGATGATCAAGGGTGCGAACTTCTGTGTAACGACCAAGACGCCCAACCGTTTATGTCAAACGGCATATTGGCAGCGCCGATATCACCCTCGCTGCAATCCATGATTAAGACCGTCTTCTTCGTGATCGGAATAAATGCAGGCCTATTGAGCACTACTGAATCCTCCCTGTGTGACAACCAATAATGAGCTGGATGCGAGAAATAGAGGCAGCAAGGTTAGGGAATCTGGGCAAGGGTTTTGGAGGGCATGCGTAGGCTTCCTACGCGAACCTCTCAGGCCTCTCACTGATCAATCCTGTCATGACGGCATAAGACGATAACGACGCCAGCTTGAGAGTACTGGGCCGAATTGAACTCATGAAAAACCATTTCACCAATGGCAACCATGTATCGTAACATTTGTTATTATATATTACGTGTAATCTTAACCGCATATCCTAAGTAAAACCTAGATATAACTAACTTAATAAGGTTTTTAAAGGTATACCTTTTTATTGCTAATAGTTTAACTTAAACTAGTATTATTTTATAAGTTTAATAACTATATTTTTTAAAAGATTTTTTTTAAGAAAAGTTTTTTTATTTAATTTTTAATTAATTACTAATTATATTTTCATTTAATTAAAAAATGCGTAAATAAGTTTTAATTATTATTATAATATACTTTTATTTATAAAGGTGTTTAATAAAGCTTAAAAAAAAAGGCTTTATTTTTTTATTTTACCTTTTTTTATTAAAAATACCTCTAATTAACTATAAGTAATAAAAATCAAAAATAATTCTTTCACTTATTTTAAAATTATTTTAAACTTTTTATCTTGTTTTAATTGGTTAAGTTATCTATAAGTTAAACCAAATATTATTTTGCTTGTGTGGAGCGCTGGTGAGTGCCCAAATCAGGTCAAGAAAGGGGCTCCACCCAATGGCCTGGACATAGAAGATGTGAGGTGGTCTGCTCTCCTGGGCAGTAAAGGAGACGGGGCGAAGTGTCTTGTTCCATCAGGAGAGGATTGTGACTGCCGTTGGCCGCAAGGCACTGTGATCCAATTCACAATGCGGCAAATGTCTAACTCACTTGCATAGTCCGATAGAGCCGCTAAGTGTATTGGGAGGAATCAGTAAATCGCTGAGTCCCATCCCTACATAAAAGCTACTGTATCTACTGGCGATCGTGCTTGCACTTTGTACTCTATACTCTTACAGTAACAGTCGGTTAGCCATCTCGCAGTTGCCCCCTGAAAAAGTCATCAGTCGCCTCCGATATGCGCCTTAGAAACGGATCTTGCCGTGAGTGACAATATGTAGTTATATGGTTTTCTGTTACATAGCTTCTTCCGTCGTCCAATTAACATGTTTCTACAAGATGATGGGGCGAGGGGGTTAACAGCGCCCAGTGCCGGCCGGTTCTCCGAAGCATCAAGGATACCAGTGGCCTACAGGCTGGACCACCTATGGAATTACGGTCAGCGTAAACAGTATGCGGCGGTGATATAGAGCCAATGACGACTTGCATATAATATTTTGGGTAAGGACATCGGAAACATTGTCCAACTGGCAGTTAGTTCCCCAAACATTGGGGGCTCCAATGTAATTGCAACCTTCGAGAAAAGGGACCGAATACACCATTGTTACACTGTTATCTTACAAAGATAATGGGTTTTGCTCAGCTTGCTGTAACCTCTGATATAAGCCCAATTTCGCCAGTAGCATGTCTCGGCCCGCAGTCAGAAATGGCACGGTCGCACATAGCACATGCAGGACTTTGCAACGATGCGAGTCATCAATAATAACGTTTGCAAGGAATTAGTGGGATTGGAAATGTAACTATGAGATAGCTGAGTAGGTAGAATACTTCCTATGAGGGCTCCTCATGAATTCTAAAAATCAGGCGGATCCATTGCGTGAAGGTAGTGCTGCTACCTTCTACTTTCGTTCAATCTTGAACCCGCCAGGCACCTGGTACGTAAAGACTCCACGAGGATCAACTCGGTCACGAACCTCCTGCAGCCGGCTCACACTAGCCGCACCATAGCTAGCAATCGGGTCTTGGTCTTTATCTGCGTAGTTGAGGTAGATGTAAGGGTCCAAGTCACCGATCTGCCGCGCCGCGTCCTCTATGGCGGCCATCAGATTGTGCGTCGCTTCGTTCACGAGCGCATCGTCGGACGCGTCCGACCAGGTGATCGTGAAAAGCGTTACTACCAAAGACTTGCTCCTTCCAGTCAGGCCGAGAGCGTTTTCCTTGGCATGGCGGGCGTAAATCTGGGGCGGCAACGGCTCGAGAGTCAACGCCCATACAAGATTAGATACACCCCTGATCTTGTCTAAGCTAGCGTCCCACGCGGCGTAGGCCGCCTTAAGGACCGGCTCAGTCAGCATGAGCGTCAATACGCGATTTATTGAACTTGTAGCCGTTAGCTAATCGCCCTGCGGGTCTGCAGCAGAGAGGGGTGCAATCACACGTACCGCGGATGCTGTGGGGAGTACCCTCGAGTGGTCTTCGCGAGAGACGTCATATTCACTAGCTCAGAGGTGTTCATGAGGCTTGGGATCTCGAGAAAGCTCTGGTAGTATTTTGGTGGACTCTCTACTGCCTTTGTGTAATCAAGTGTGCTCGAGATGATGGCCATGTTCCGTGCTTGAGCGTAGCCAAAAGTCACAATCATCGATGCATACTCGTCATATGCCTCGGCTGAGGCGATCTTGACTAGCTCAGCGATAACTTGGTCTACAAGAGAGAGATCGTTGTAGACTCTTCCCGCCCAGATCAGTCCTTGCTCAAAGGTCCTAAAGTCGATCCGTGTGACGACTCCGAAGTTGTTGTTCCCACCTTTGAGGGCTTGGAATAGTGCGGGGTCTGATTCAGCATCGACCTCGACGATGGAGGCATCAGCCAACACAATCTGGAGGCTGGTCACTGTATCACATGTCCATCCGTAGCGAGGAGAGAAGTAGGAGATACCACCGCCGAGGGTCAGTCCTCCAACTCCTAGAGTTGTAATTGATCATCATCAGTTATTGGTCTGCACTCATAGTAGCGGAAGCTCGGCTGGCAGGGCCCATGATCTCTACACACCTACTTCAGCGGCTCTGCCGCCATTGACACTACGGCCAACGGGATCCAATTTCGCATACACGTCGTCCCATGCAGCGCCGGCGCCCACTGAAACCGTTGACGTGTCACTGTGGACATCGACCGAGTTGAGAGCGCGGATGTCGATCACTACGCCACCAGCGATGTTGGATGCACCCGCCCAGCTCGCGTGGCCGCCTGACCGAATGGAGAATTTGCACTGCCCATCCGTATGCGACGTCAATATACGGATGGCCGTGGAGACATCTTGAGTGGTCTGGGGAGACACAACACAAGCAGGCTGCACGGCTTGCTGTTGTTGTGAGAAATACGACGCTACGGATACGTTGTATGCCGTACTTCCAGCCAACGAGACCTTCCCCCCGCCAAGTCCTGTAGATAAGGCTGCGCACTGCGACAAAGTGATCAGTACATAGAGTTTGGGGATGAGAGATGAAACACACTCACGATTGTCGTGATGGGGGTTTCCGGCACAACCATGTTTTCAGAATCCGCTTTATTCGCTGCGCTTTCCATGGTGCTAAGAAATTTTCTAGCCAGCGGGGATTTCAGAGTCAGTATTTAAAGGGAGGTCACGTGCGGAATGCCAGCTGAGGAAACAGGAGGGCATGAGGTGCGGGCAATGAAGAGGCCGATTCAGCTCGCGAGCACAAGGGTGATTTTCAAATTAGCTCCTGGTGGACGATGAAGGCCCAAGTCGGTGTATGTATAGCTTATAGCTCCTGAGAGCCGCGGGTGTCAGACCTGCCTACACTCGGCGTAATGGACTTCCCGCGATCGAATAGGGGCCGATGGTACGGTGCCTCGTCCTGCAGAACTGTTGGATGACCAATCCGAAGGCCGGACTCTAGGTGTGTTGCACAACATGGAGGAGTCAAAAGGCAGTCCCCAACTTGATCCTACAAGCGGGTGCTATCGCGGCGCACCACAACTACCACCCCTTTTACATGCCCCCTTCCCATAGCATAAACATTTCTCATATCAGCTTGACGCTTGACGCATGTATACCAACAGCAAATATTGCCTATGTACAATGGCCTGCGAGTACACAGTGTCCAATACGGAGCCATGGTAATGCGACCTTTGGTTCTTGCGACATCAATTCAGCAGGATATCGGGTTTGGTTCCCGAGAGTAGCCATACTCTCCCTGAGGGCTGATATCAGCATTTCATGTTATGATATATTGTAGGTTAAGCCTTCTGCGTAGCCAAGAGAACATACACCGTGAAGATTACCTCCTAACACTCGGAGTAGTCAAACGCTTCGTGATCTAGCCTGCGATCTGATATCTTCGGGCTCGGCTTTCTGCCTTTTTGGTCACTCCATTCTTGGTCTGACCCATTGCTTGCATCTCACTTGAGGACCATATCCACAGCCATGGCGCTCCCGGGATCCACAGATCTCTGCGCCATCCCGGCAGCGGAGTCGCCAGACGGAACCTACAACTTCGTGAACCCGGAAAGTCTAGGCTCTGCCGTTATCGCCGTCGGCGTGGTGCTGGCCACCATTTCCACCGTGTTCGGCGCCGGGCGGTTGTACGCTAACCGAAACAGCCTGCACTCAGCGGACTGTAAGTCTCAGATAGCACACACCAAGCAGACCCAACAGGTAAATCCTGACGCGGCCATGTTACAGACTTTACGCTTTTCGCCGTGGCGACGAACATCGCCTTTACAGGCGTCATATGTGCTCGTGAGCAGACCTTGTGTTATCGATGTCCAAGATTGCTTCATTCCCTAACTTCAGTTTTTCCTGGCCGTGTTCAGAGTATAAGTCCTTTCGCCACCAATGGGATACCCCGGTGTGCTTCTACTCGGCAGCAACGTTCAAGCTCTCGTTCGCCCAAACGGTGCTTTGGTCGCCTGTATATTTTTTCGCCAAAGCAGCCATTCTGCTGTTGTATCGACGGCTTTTCGCGATTGAGAAGAGTACTCACATTGCTATCAACTTCGGAATCCTCATCACTTTCCTCGTCTACTTTTCGAACATCCCGCTGGCCGCCGTCTATTTGGCGCCGCGGGTAGGCAAGTCTTGGGAATCCCTCCTGATTACGCTTCAATCAAACACAGTTGGGTTCAGCATTGGTGGGATCGTGCAAACCTCTATCGGGACGCTTATTGACTTATACATCTTCATCCTCCCAATACCGATCCTTTTCCACCTCAACATGTCGGCGAAGCGGCGGATGCAGCTGGCTTGTATCTTCTCTACTGCGCTTCTGTATGTGAAGATGTCTCATTGAGATGGGAACAAGAGCACAGCTAACGCAATGCAGCGGTGTGGCTGGTAGTGTGGTATCCCTCGTCTTCAAGATCAAGCTGCTACAGTCGAAGGACGTGGGATGGATCACGTCTATCGTAAATATAGCTAGGTACCTAGCAATCTCGCTAGTTTCGCCTCTACTCCCTCCTCGTTCAGTCTATGCGGCTAACAAGGCCCGAAACATCAGTCTGGTCGAGACCAACATCGCCATCATCGTAGGCTGCATGCCCGCGCTTGCGCAGGTCACGTCTACCGCAGGTTGGGGCTCCAACTTCTTCAAGTCGCTGCGGTCACGGCTGCTGGGAACACTCCGGTACTCGTCCAAGTCGAGGAGCCGGGAGGGTACGAGCAAGGGCGGAGGCCAAGACGGCGCGCCCTCGCTGGTAACATTTGGTCGGAACCAGACCCCGCGCCGCAACAACTATTACGAACTAACAAACAACTCGCTCCTCAAGTCGCAGGGCGACACTATGGTAGGAGACGCGGCCGAGGACCACCATGAGATACAGCCTAACAGTAGTACGAGCCTTCACAAGAAATAGCGGCCATATGTGTAATAGGAGTGAATTGAACAAGATAGGGCAGAAGCGAGAATGGATTTAACGAACTCGGGGCTTCTAGTGAGATATATCGCTGTTATAAGATAGGACATGGAGACTTTTCAACTTTCTAGGCGATGTAATATATCATCTGGGTCATATACTACGTCTGCCTGCTCAAGTTAACGTAAAAGGGACAAAAATAGTGTAATTGGCTAGCTCTCATTAACTCTTCAAAACTTTATAGCATTTATGATACTCATTATATAGGTGATTACAGTTTAAATGGTCCTGTGGAAAGATACATGGATCATTCCATTACGGATCGGGAAAGATGTGTGAGTTTAGGTATGGCACAGCCCGCATTTTACAGTCCTCGCGAGTGGGATGATAATGGGTAGCGCAAGGCTAATTTTGTACAGGCAGGGGTTTTTGTGTAGAGAATTCTGTGAGTATACTTCATGGACAGAGGGGGTTGGCGGGGGCAGAACGGCCTCGAGACTGATCAACAGCTATTTCTTTATAATATTTAATAGAAGCCTTGTGATTAACACTAGGTACTCTTGCTTTCCTAGAAAATAGGTAAGCGTCGCGCTACCCATTATCATCCTACCGACCTATATGAGAGATAGTACCAGTACATACATGGTGATTTTCAGGTTAAGTGGAGAACCCTCGTGTTCACAGGGGGCTGTTACGCTCAGTTCGGGGAAGGGGGATTCTGTGCGGTAGATTCCTTAATACATGTGCCTAATCCCTTAGCAAGAATTTTCAGCAGGAGGCCGGTTATTGCCAATCGGCAAGAACCGTGTCTCCTTCTTTCAAGCCCGCCAGCTTCGCTGTTTCTTTCCAGACCAGCTTCCTTCTCTCCGGGTCTCTAGACTCCTCGCTGGTTGTTTTCAGCACCCCCTCATCGAAATACGCGTCCTTTGGCAGCTGGCCGTCCTCGCCCTCCTCGAAGGCCGCCTTGAGGACATCGCCTGCCGAGCGGCTCGGCGTCCTCACCATGCTGTTGATCGGCCGTAGGCGCAAGATGATCGGGTAGATGACCTTGAATATGAGCACGCGGATGACCCAGGGCGCGAGTCGCTGCATGCCGCTGCTCATAGGGCCCGGATCAACGCCGACGACGCGGACCTCACCCAACATAGGGTCTACGCTCATCCGTGCCTGCAGCTCGTGCTGCATCATGATTAGGAAAAGTTTAGCCGCCCCGTACCGCCGGTACCCACCACGGAAGGACGCGTCCTCGCTAGCGGGGCTCCACCTCCCCTTGGCGATGGCTTCAAAGCCCGCCGCGTCCGAGACGATGGTCTGATACTTCGAGTCTTGGAAGGCGCCGGTGCTCGCATTGCGCGGGTCATGAGGACTGTGGGCAGCTGCAGCGTCAGCTCGTGGTGGCTCGGCTAGCTAGCGGGCGATAACTACTCAAGGGGGGGGGCCAAACAAGTGGCCAGGAAAAACAAAGCTGATTGTCTATATGGGCTCCCAAGGGCATGACAGTTACTTACTCGTGGGCAAAGCTGCCAATCACGACGATGCGCCCCGACTCCTTGTCGATGCTCTGAAGTAAGAGGAGGGTGAGCAGCCAATGTCCAAGGTAATTGGCCGCGAAGGTAGTGTCGAGGCCGTCGTCCGTCAACGACTGCCTGCCGAAATCCTGAAAGCCAGCATTCAGAATAAGAACGCTGATCGGAGGTATTGCCCCTGCTGCGACACGGGACTGTGAAGGGACTCGTTAGCACACAAGAAGCAATAGTGTCGTGTGGAGGCGCATAACAATGGTTGGGCTACACTGACATTGATCTCTTGGGCTGCCTCGCGAATGCTATCGAGCTTATTTAAATCGAGCTTTAAGATGTCGTGCGAGTGTGTCGGGCCGTGCGAGAGGGCCGAGGAGAGAGCGGGTGTGTTTGTTGGATCGCGGACGGTGTATAGCCCGTGGTTCGCAGCATACTCGGGCTTAGAAGTAATCTGTTCAACAATGGTGCTGCCGAGCCCCCCGTTCGCCCCAGTGATTAGAATGGTTTTTCTCGTCGTGGTGGCCGTGGCAGCCATCCTTTCGTACCTGTTTAGTCCTCTTTAGATGGTGGGTTCTGGTGTGCTGCTACAGAGACGACCGAACTTACTATATGATATTGACCACGATGCGTTGCAAGACATAGGCTAAAGTGAGTTAGACCACAGACTACGGGGCGGCGTGTGCAGGGACGGTGGGGAATGATAAAGGTTGGTCCTATGTTACAGTCGACGGTCGGTATGCGGATAACATCATTTGTCGAGCTCCAACGCTGTAGGGGGCCAATAGGTACAGCAGCAAGCACCGTGCCAAACGCGCTGCTTCTGTGAAGCCCTGTTGCCAGACAGCCAACCTACATGTGCGATACCTATGCAGGCGTATGTAGGCTGTATGTAAGCTGTACGCAGGGATGCTGTGAGCCGTGCAGATACGAGTTAAGCATACCGTACCATCGACCATAGCGGGTGAGAGGTCTGGAATATGATTACGATTACAGCAAAGGTTACTACTTAAGTACCTGTGGCTTAAAGAAAGTGATGACCGGTGGTAAGGATATTCCATATTACTAACTATAATAAGTACAATAATTACTTTATAGATTTAATAGCGATTAAAAGACATATATATAAAAGTAAAAGTTGGTTTACTTTTATTAAGGTTTAAATTATATGCTTAATATCACTTATTATTAAATATAAAAGATAATACCATATTAGGTTAAATCACCAGCGATAAAAAGGTGTACTTTTAAACACCCTTTTAAGTTAGTTATATTTAGGTTTTATATAATATGCGGTTATAATTACATATAATATATAATAATAATATAAATAAATATATTAATTAAACTACCTTATATAATATTACTTATATTTAATAATTAAAAATCTTATTATATATTATACCTACTAAATTAAAAAAGCTATAGCTTAATTAAGCGATTAATATATTAAAATCAACTAATTAATAATAAGAAATATTTTTAATAAAGCTAATAAACCTTAAATCTTAAAATAAAAAGTTTTAAAGCAAAATAGTTAGCTTAAATATATAAATATATATTATTTTTTAAAAAAAAAAAAAGTTTTTAGCTTTAATAACTTATTATATTAAAAGTTAATAATTATTTAAAAGCTATAAATACTTTAAGTTAATTAACTTAATTATTAATAATATTAAATAATAACTTAATTAATTTATTAAAAGCTTTATAAATAATATTTAAAATAACTTTAATAAAATAATTTGTTTTTAATACTAATTTAAATAAGTATAATACTTAAATATAAAAATTTTAAAACTTAATTAAAATAATAAACTAAATTAAAAACTAAATATTAAAAACAATTTTAAAAAATTATAAAAATATTATATTTAAACTAATAAATACTTTAAATATATAATATAAAAAACTTAATATTATTAGCTTATACTTTAAAAAAATATTTAAGTATTAAGTTAAACTTAATTATAAAGATTTTATAAATAATATTATAAAATAATTATTTAAAAATTTAAAATCTTAAGCAATAAAAAAAAAAAAAAAGCTTGTTATAATAATTAAGTATAAAGTAATAAATTTAATAAAACTTTATAATATTATAATTAATTTAAAAAAAGTATTAAAAAGTATTTATTTAAATTAAATAATATTTTTTTATTAGATTTAAAAATAAAAAATAAAAAAAAGTACACTAAATTACTTTAAAATTATAATAAATTTAAAAAAAAAAGTAAGTATATACTTTTTATTTAATAAAGCTAAAAGTACTAAAAAAAATATATATAAAAAATTATTTTATATATTTAAAAAAATTAATTAAATAAAAAACTTAATAAAAGTAAATAAATTAAAACTATTATTAATTAATAAAAATAAAAAGAAATTTTAAAAAAAATATATATAAAAAATAAAATAAAAAAGTAATTAAAAAAGTATTATTAAATAATATTAAAGTAATACTATAAAATTAATTATAAATTATAAGCTTTATTTATAAGTATATTTATTAAAGAAATATTAATATATATTTTTAAAATTAGCTTTTAAAAATTTTATTTTTAATAAAATAGTTTAAAGCTTTATTTAAAAGCAAATAAAAAAAGATGTTAAATTAACAAAAAAAATAAATAGCTTTAAATTACAAAACCTAAAAAAAAAAAACCAAGTTATAATAATTAACTATAAAAAAAAATAGTATAAACTACTTTTATAATAAAAAATAAGCTAATAAGGTTAATTAGTTATTAATTAAAAAATTTAATTATTTTTAATTGAAAAACTATATTATATATTTATAATAAAATTAGCAAGTTTTTAAACTTTTAATTTTTTAATTTAAAGAATATAATATATGTAAAAAATAATATTATATTAATTAAAAGATTTAAAAAAGTAAATGTTAAAGTTTAAAGCTTTAAAAAATTAAAAATATATAAGTTATATAAAATAATATATTATTTAATTATAATTATAAACTTTATATTTTTTTAAGTGTTTAACTAATTAAAATGCTAATAAAATAACAAATTATTTACTAATTACTTTAAAAAAAAAGATAGCTTAACTTTATATTATTTATAAAATAAATATAATTAATTTATAATAAAATATTTACTTATATTTTTTAATAAATTATTATTTTATATTAAATAAAATAAATTAAACTTTTATATAAAAAAGCTATTATTAAAAAATAACCTTTTTAAGGAATATTTATAAATAAAATATTTAAAATTAATAGTATGATAATATTTAGTATTTTTATTTTAAAAAGTAAAAATTTATTAAGCTTTTAATAAAAATAATAAAATAAAAACTACTTAATATAAAGTATATATAATATTAAAAATTACTGATTAAATTAATTAATTACTAAAAGAAAAAGCGTATATAAATAGGTATAAAACTAGCTATTAACTTTTATAACTATAAAAACTTTTAAAAAAATAATAAAAATAAGTAGTATATAATACTAGCTATAAATTATAACTTAAAATTTATTTTTAATTATTATAACTTTTAATAACTTAAGTAAATACTTATAAAATTATTATAAAATAAAAATATTAATTATAAAATATAATAATAAAATAATATTAAACTTAAATAAAACGTTAAAACTTATATAATACTTTTAAAACATTAAAAAATAGTGTTTAAAATATTACTACTTAATACTTAAAACTTAAATAAAGAAGCTAAAAAAATAAAAAAAATAATTAAATAAGAAATAAAATTAATAAAAAAACAAATATAAACTATTTACTTATTTATAAATAAAAATAATTAAAATAACTATTTATTTATATAAGAAAATACTTAAATATATTTTTAATTAAAAAACTTTATATAAAAAGTTTTATTTTTATTTTTAATTATAAAATAATATTGTTAAAAAAAACAAAATATTTATTTTATTTTATTTAAAAATATATAAATATAAAGTTTATATTATAATATTTATTATTTAAAAAAAGCAAAAAAAACAAAAAAAGCGTAATTTTAAAGCTTAAATTAATTATTTAATTAGCTACTAATTTTTCATTACTTATAAAATTTAGCTATTTAAAACTAATAAAGTTATTATTATTAAAAACATTATATTTAATAAAAAAAGTATTTTTTTAAAAAATTTAAATAAATTAAAGTTTTTTTTTTTAAATTACTAATAAAAAATTTAAAGCTTTATTAATTAAAATATTTTTAAACTAAATATTTTTAAATATTATTAATAAATTTATAATTAATTTTTATTAAAATTATAAAGTTTATAAACTTATTAATTTTATTTAAAAAAATATAAATAAAATAAATATTAAAAAAAGTAAAAATAAAAATATAAGTAAGCTTAAAAAAATTAATTATTTTTATATTAAAGTAATTTTTGCTTTGTATTTTATATTTCTTTAGCGCTATAATTAAAAATATTAGCTAAAAAAAATTTATAAAAATTATTAAATTATTTAATTTAATTTTAAAGTTTAAAACAAGCTTTAATATAATTTCTTTTAAAATTATTATATATAAAAGTTGCTAAAAAACTATATTTAATATAAAATACTTATATATTATAAAGTTATAATATAATATATTAATAAATAAAATTAATAAAACTAAGTTTTTAAAAAAACTTTATTATTATTTTAATAGTAAATTAAAATTTTATTAAAATAATAAACTTATATTTATTATATTTTTAAGTAATAAATTAATAAAATTCTTTTAAAAGCTTAAATTTTATAAATTTCTTTTAATTAATGAAATAATAATTTTTATATTAAATAAAAACTTTTATAAACTTTTTTATAATTTTTATTTTTTTTAAGTTAATATATTAATTATGCTTATTTTTTTAAAAATAAGGTTAAAATAGCTACTTTAAAAAAAGAAAATTTTATTATTAAAATTTACTTTTATTTTTTAAATAATATAAATATTTATAAACTTATTTTATAAAAAATTATTTTAAATAAGCTAAAAAATCTTACTTATAAAATTATAAAAAAATAAATATTTAATAAAAATTTAATATATATATTATTTAAAAAAAACTAATTTTTAATTATATATAAATATATATTTATAAATTTAATAAATATAATTACTATTAAAAAAATAAAATTAAGCTTATAATATAAAAAAACTAATAATTTATAAATAAAAAAAATAATACTTATATTTTAATATTTATAAAATAATTATTTAAAATATTTATAATTATTGCTATTAAGGTTAATTTTAACTTTAAATAATATAATATAATTAATATTTTTATTAATATAATATTTAATAAAAAAATATATATAAAAATATTACTTAATTAGTATAAACTTTTAATAATTTTTAAAGTATTTTAAGCTTTATATAATTTTTAAAAATTATTTTTATTATAATAAAAAACATTAATTAAAACTTTTAAAAATATAAAATATTAATTTATTTTTTATAAATTTTATTATTATTTTAAATAAAAAATATTAATTTTTATATATATTAATAATATAACTTTTGCTTATAAAAAAGCAAATATAATTATTATTTAAAAAGCTATTTATAAATTTAAATATTATTATTAAATAATTAAAAAAAAAAACTTATAATGGTTTTTTAATATTAAAGTTATTTAAAATCGCAAAAAAAAAATGAATTTAATTGTTATAATTTTTATATATTAAAAAGATTATTAAGTTATAAAGTTTTAAATTATTTACTTTAGTATATAATTTTATAAAAACTATAAAATTAAAACCTTATAATAAAATAATAATAAAATAAAAGATTTATAGCTACTAAAAAAAAAAAGATTAATTATATATATTATTATTGTTACTTATTTAAATATAGCTTTTAATATATTTAAACTTTTAAAATTTAATTTTAATTTAAAATTAAAATATTATAATATAACTAATTAATTTTTTAAATAATTATTTTAAACTTAATATTATATTTTATAATTTAAAAATAAAAATAAATTTATTATAGCTAGCAATTTTTTATTTGCTAATAATACTATTAATTAAAAAAGCTTTTAAGTTTATATAATGATATTATTTAATAAAGTTATTAAATAAAAAGCTAATAAAAAAGATATTATTATTATATTAATTATAAAAGCTAAGTTATTTATTTTTACATAAGCTATTAAAAAAGCTATATTTATTAATTAATTAATTATAAAACTAAATATTATATTAAATAACAAATAAATTTAAATTTAATATAATATTTAATAAACTATTAATTTAATAACTAAAAATACTATTGTTTTTTAAACTAAGGTTTATTATATTAATATTTATAATTATTAATTATATTAAAAAGTTTTAAATTAAACTTTATAAATAAAATATAGTTATCTTTATAAATAATATAATCGCAAATAATTTAATTAAAGTACTTTTAAAAAAGAAATAAAAAACCTTTTTAATATAATGAAGCTTTATTAATATTAAAAAGTTTTAAAAACAAAAAAAACCTTAAAAAATATATAATAACCATTAAGATCTATTAAAAAACTATTGAAATACACTAGCAACTATAGGTGCTTATAAGGGGGGTGTAGCCCCCTAGTTGCAGCCCTGCTAGTAAGGCTAGCAGTCATTATAGGTGGCGTACATGCCACACTTATATAAGCCACCTATAAGTGGCTTATAGTGGCTATAAGTGACGTCTATATAGGGCTAAAGACCCCTAAGGACCCTTTAGAGACCTTTAGCAAGGTTAATATAGAGCTAAGGACCCCTTTGGCCTACTAGCACCACGCTAAGTAAAAAGGGGACCTATTAAAGTAATTAGTTTAAAGTAACGCCTTATAATTAATTTATTATAAAGGTTATTTTTTATATAAAGGTTTACTTTTTATAAAAAGGTTTTATATAGCTAAAATTAATTTTATTATAATTTATTATAATTTACTATAAAGCTAAAAGTTTTAAGTAGTTTAAGCGCTAAAAATAGTTTATATATATAGCGCTTTTTATTATATTTAATAAATAAAATTTTAGTTAAGTAAGTAATATATTTTTTTTTTTTTTTTTATATTACTTTATTTATAATAAATATTATTTATTATAAATTTTTTACTTTTAACACTATTAATAAGCCTATTTTTATTATAACTTAAGTGCTTTTTTAAATATTAATATTTTATATTAGTATATAAAACTATTTTTAATAAGTTATAAGCTTAGTATAATATTTTATTAAAACTAGTTATTATTATTATTTATTTTTATAATATAAAGTATTTATTTTTTATTATAGCAATCTTTTTTTTTATACTATTTTTTATATTATTATTTATAATGCTTTTAATATTATAAATTATTATAATAGCTACTTTTTTAAATATATTTAATACCTTTAATAATAAAAATAACTTTTTTATATTAAATTAAATATAAAAGTTTATTAAAAGTATATAAAGCTTATAAAGCTTTTAAACTAGCTTATAATAATAATTATAAGCTTAAAATAATTAGTTTAATATTATTATTTATATTATTATTATTAGTATTTAATATTTAAAAACTTATTATAACGCTAATAATTACTTTATATTTTTTAAAGACCTTTTTATACCTTTTATTAAAAAGCTTATAGTAATTTTTATTCCTTTTTTTATAATATAAAAATAATTAAATAAAGAAATCGCTAAAAAAATTAATAATTTTTTTAAACTTTAATACTTATAAAGCTTTAAAAACTTTAATTAATAAACTTAAATATTTATTATAATTTTTAAAGCTATAAAGATTTTAATATTTATAAAAAACTTTATTATATTATAAGCTTTTAATAACTTTAATTAAGCTATTATTTTATTGCTATTATAAAACAGCTTAAGCTTTATAATATAAATTAATATAGCTTATATTTATAACTTTATAAAAGCGTTTTAAATGCTTTTAATTTTTTATAAACTTAATAATAATAGCATTAAAAATTTTTTTTATAAAGCTTTTTATATTTTAAAGTTTTTTTAAAGTATTAATTTTAATATTTTTAACGCTAAATTTAATAATATTATTATTTATTTAGTAAAAAAAAATATTATAATTAACTAAATTAATTAATATAATAATTATTTAAAAGCATTAAAAAACTTTTATATAATATAAATAAATTAAATATAATAAATTATTTAAATCTTTTAATTAGTATTTATATTTATTATAATTATAATAAGGTTATTTTTTATAATTATAATAAAGTTTTTAATAATAAATGCTTTATAAAATTAATAAAATAGTATTAAATTAATAAATTTTTATTTAAAACCTTTTAATAATATTATTAACTAAGTAAATAAATCTTTTAAATACTTTTTTAAACCTTTTTAAAGTAAAAGTAATAAAAAAATTAATAAATTACTTAAGTTTTTAATTAAATTTACTAAAACATTTATTAAAAACATTATTAATATATTCTTTTTAATAAATTATAATATTATTTACTTTAAAAACTTTTAATTAATAAGTTAATTTAATATAGTTAGTAAATTTAAAACCTTTTAATATTTACTATAAAATTTTTTAGCTATATAATATAAATAATATAATATATATTTTTAATAGCTTTTATTTATTTAACACTTATATTAAATTTATAAAACATGTTTTTTTTATAATAATAGTTAATAAATTATTAAAACTATATAATAAAAATATTATTTAATTAAAACTTTATTATTTTAATATAAAATATAATACTTTTATATTAAAAAATATATTATATATATTAAAATTTAATATTAATATTATTTCTAAAATATTATACTACTAATTAAAAGGGTCCTTTAAAGGACTTAAGCTAGTTAATAGTAAAGGTAACACCTTAGCAACATTAAAGCTTATAGATTTAAGCTTTTATTTTCTTTTAAAAAGCGATTTTTACTACTTATTATAATATTTATTTACTATTTATAGCAATATAATATAAGGTAGTTGTTTAAAAGGTAATATATTTTCTAAATTATACCTGTTATAAAGTATTATAACGCTTAAAACTTTTAATATAGCAAGTGGTTTATTTTTTATAATTAAAAAAACAGTAAATTTAGAAATTTTTAACATAATTAAAAGCAACCTTTTATAAAGTAGTAATTTAAAAAGTAGTATATTTTTAAAAGCATTTAAACCTTTTAAGCTTTTAAAATTAGTTATGCTTTAACATTATAAGCTAAGGTATATAAGGTTTTTATTGCTAAAAAAAACCGCTAAAATTATTATAAAGCTTTTAAGCTTTAATTTTATTAGTAAAAAAAACTTTTTTTATAAAAAGTACGCTATAAATAAAGTTATTAAATATTTAATTTTTATTAAAGTTAGTAATTTACTTATTGCTTTAAGTGTTATAATAAATAATTTATTTATTATAAAGCTTATATTATATTTTTAAACTTTTTATATTTTAATTTTAATAAACCAAAAAATATATTATTATTAGATTTAAGTATTAAAAAATAAATTAGTAATTATTATTTATACTATTATAAAAAAGGTATTTAAAGGTTTAAAAAATTATTATAACTACTATTTAGCTTATTTTTATTTTAATTTAAATATTAAAGTAAATAATAGCTTTATTAATAATTAGTTATAAGCTAAAAGCATTAGTTTTAATATTTTTAGCTTTTATATATATAAATAAAATAGCTTAGCAAAATAATTTATTAAAATAATTTTTAATTCCTTATAAACTATTTTATAAGCTTTTAAGCTATTATTATACTTTTAGTGCTATATTATAACGCTTATAATAAACTTAATTAATTATATAAAGGTTATTAATAAAAATTTAATTTTTTATTAGCTATTATAAAATAAGCTAAAATTTAATTTAATATTTTATATGCCTTTTTTTACTTGTTATAAAGTTATAAGCTTTAAGTGCGTATTAATTATATTTTATAAGTTAAAAATTAAAGCTTATAAACTTATTAAATATATTAAATATATTAGGATTTTAATAATAATTAGCATTAAAACTTATTTAGTTTATATATTTAAATATTATTTAATTATTTAGTTTATAATAATAAAGCTGCTAAAAATACTAATTTTAATAAACAAAACTTTTTTTAATAATAAGATTTTTTTACTAAAAGATTTACTTAGTATAAACTCACCTAAAATTTATTTATTTTTTAGTAAATTTATTTTTAATAATAACTTTTAATTATATATATTATTTATTATAAAAAACTTAAAAAGTGCTATATTTATTAAAGCATTAGATTTAAAAAAGATAATAATGCTTATATTTTTTATTTTTTTATTAAATTTAGCTATTTTAATAAAATTACTTTTTATTTTATTAGAATTTAAAGCAAAATATAAAGTAATAAATAATAATTTAAAAAGTAATTTAATAAATTTAAACCTTATTAAACCTTTTATAAATTTAGTAGTTTAAAATATTGTTTATGCTATTATAGCTGCTTTAAAAAAGCTTAATATGTTAAAACAAGCGTTAAAAACACCTAAAGGTCTTTTATAGTTATAAATAGTTAGGTTTAAATTTTAATAGCTATTAAAATTTAAAGCTTTTTATTTTTTATTTATTAAAAACCTTAAAAAATACTTTATAAGTAGTTATTAAGTGCTAAAATATAAATTAAACTAATAAAAATTAATTGCTAAATATAAAGCTAAATTTATTATTAAAAGCTTTAAATAAGCTTTTAGTACTAATTTTATAAAAATCTTTATAACTATTGCTATTTTATTTATTTAGTAAATTTTACTAGCTTTAATAGCTATTAAAAACTAAAAAATTAAGCAAATTAATTTTATAAAGGCCTTTTTTAATAATAACCTTATTAAAACCTTTTATATTAAACCTTTAAAAAGCTTAAAGATTATTTTAAAAAATTTTAAAATTTTAAAATTAGTAGTTTAATATAGCTATAAACTTAAATTATAGCAAGTTTTTTAACTGCTATAAGCTTTATATAGCTTAAAGCAAGCTTTTAAATAGTAGTAAAAAAAGTTATTTTAGTTATTAAAAAGCTTAAATTTTAAGCCTTTAGTTAATAATACTTTTATATATTATAAAGCAACTTTAAATATCTTTATAATAATTTATATTAATAACTACTTGTTAATTAGCTTAGATATTTATTATATTTAAAGCTTAAAAACTAAAATTAATATTATATATAATATTAAAAACTAAAGCTTTATAACCTGGTTTTTAAGTACTAAAATTAAGTATAATAAGCTTAGTTATAAGCTATATTTATAGTAGCTTTATAAAACTAGGTGAATTTAGGTGCTAATATAGCAAGTATATTAGTTGTTTTAACTATTAATAATAATAAATTAAAGGAATAAAAAGTAAGTTTTATTTAGCTAATTTTATATATATATTTATGTGCACGCTTTATAATATATAACATAGGCCCTTTTATTATACTTTTGCATAATTAAGCAATGTAGTCTTTATATATTGTGCTATAAAGCTTTAATAGCTTATATAAGTATATGCTAACACCTTTTTTAGCTTTTTAAGCACTTTAAATAAAATATAAAAAAACTTTAAAAAATAGTTAGTTTATAAATTAAACTGCTTTATTTTAATATATATATTACGCTTTTAATTATTGCGCTAAATATTATATCTTTTATAACATTAATATATATACCTTTTTAATAATAATTTTTTTATGCTTTTTTGCTTTAAGTTAAAATTTTATTTTATATATTATAATTTATAGTATATATTAAAACATTTAGCTTTTTTTTAAAAAAATAAAGTATATAAATTTAATTATATGCTAAAGTTTATTGCTTTAGTATAAGTACTTAATATTTACTTAAACTAAACTAAACTAATATTAAACTTTAAATTATTAAACCTTAAACTTTATACTTTTTACTTTTATATAATTTTATAATAAATAGTTAATTTAAAATAATTATAAGTAAACAATAATTTTAAATATTAAGTTTTAGTTTTTTAAGATTATTAAAATATAAGTTCTTATTATTTTTTAGTAATAAACCTGCTTTAACAGCTAATTATTTAAGATTATAAGCATAAAATAGTTTAGCTATATAGTAATTTTTTTATAGTTTTTTTTTTTAAGTATATAAGCTTTATAAATTATTTATATTTTGCTTTATTAAAAGGTTTAGTTAAATTATTAGCTAGATTATTTTTTAATTAAATATATATTAAATTAATATAATTTATAGTTACTTTTTAATTAATATAATAATATAATATATATATATACTTTTTTTGCTTATTTATTATTAAAGTTTTTAATTATATAAAAGTATTAATATTATTATTTAAAAAAATAATAACCTTTTTTAGCATATAATTAAATTTTATAAAAAAGCTTTATATTTATATTAAGTTGCTTATAGTTTTATTTATTATAATATATTTACTTTTAATTAAATATTTTATAATAACACTTTATAACTTTAAATACTATAATATTAAATTATTACTTATAAAAATAATATATTTTATTATTAACTTTTTATTATTAAAATTAAACATATATATAGCATTTATTATAATAAATACTTTTAATTTTTTATACTATAAATATATATTTAATTAGTTTTTTAAATATTTTATTAATCGCTTAACTTTATTAAAATAAATCTTTAATAAATTATTTATATAATATACTTATATTAATATTATAAAACTAATATTTAGTTTGGTAATTTATATTAAATTAGCTAATTTACTTAAAAAAAACGCAACTTTAAAGATTTTATTTTTATTTACTAATATACCTTTTTTTTTTAAAACAACCTTTGTTTTTTTATTGTTTATTAATATAACACTTTTTTAAAAGTCAAATATTTTAAACAACTTAAGTGCTTTTTAAATATATTATAACTAATTTAAGCTAATATTACTTTTATAAGCGTTTTAAATAATTTTAACTTTAATAAACTAGTTAGCTTTTTTTAATTTTTTAGCTACTATATATAAATATAATATATTATTAACTTTAATTAAATAATTTATATTTACTTTATAAAACAAAAAGTTATTAATATATAAAACAATAACTTTATTATACTTTTTATTATAATATATTATATTATTAACTAATAATAATTTAAATTTAATAATAAATATTATTAACTTAACTACTTTTTGCTATTTATAAACTAACTACTTTAATTTATATAAAAAGTTTATAAATTTAATAATTTTATTTACTATTTATTTATATATTTTTTTTTTAATAAATGTTTTAAAATATTTTATTAATATTTTAAATTGCTTTATAAAAATATATTAGCGTAGCTTTTTGTTTAAAAAAGCAGTAATAAAGTTTAATTATAAAACATATTACTTTTTTTTTACAGCTAATACTATAAGTATTTTTTAAAAAGCAGCCTTTGCTATTAAAGCTAATATTTTTTTATAGTTTATTTCCTTTTATTAAGTAAATCTTTTTATATATATATAAGCCTAAAACTTATTTAGTTTTTTTATAAACAAATATTTTTTATATAACACTTATTTTATATTAACTAAATAACTTTATTTAAATATTTTTACTTATAATAAAAACTTAAATATTCTTTTATTTAAATTAATTTATATTTTTTATAATTATTACTATTAAGCGCTTATTTAATTATAAAGTAATTTAATAACAATATATTTGCTTTAAATATATTAAATAAATACTATAAATAATTTAAATATAATAATTTATATAAATTTAATAAATTAAGTTTAATATATATATTAAACTTTTTTTATTAACTAGCTTAACTATTTAACTTTATTACTGCTATATAAACTTTATTAACTTAATAATTTTAATAACTTTTAAATTTATTACTATTTTTATTTAACTTATTATATCCTTTTTAACAAAATAATATCTTTAAAATATAAATAACCTTAAGGTATTTATTAAAAGTATTATAAATATATATAATATTTATATCTTTTAAAATAAGGACCTTTTTTTTAACGCGTTTACGCTTAGGTTTTTTTAGTATATCCTTTTTAGTTATATTCTCTTTAATAATATTATTATTTTTATTTTAATTTTAGTGCGGTTTTTAATAAATTTATAATATTTATATAGCTGCTACTATATTTTAAAAAGTAAAAATCTTATAATATCGCATAAATTAAAAATATTAATAAAATTACTAAAGTGCTTATAAAACATAATATAAAGTATTTATAAAACACAACTTTTATTTATTAATTATATAATATAGTTGCTATATTTTTTATATCTAAAAAATAGCGCATTAGCGCTATATATATTTAATTTTTTTGTTATTATATGCTTACTTATATTAATATATATAATATATTATAAGCTTAAAATCTTTAAATGCTTTAAAATAAATAAATAATTTTTACCTAAATAAAAACTATTTATATATTGTTTATAAAAAGTAAAGTTTTTTAATAATAACTAATAACTTTAATTAAAAGTATATATTATTAGTTTTATTTTTTAGAGCTAAAAACATATAAAAAAATAGGCTTAAATAAAATAAACCTTTACTTTACTTTAAATAAATTAAATAAAACACTTTATAACTTTATTTTAATATTAATTTATAAAAAACAAAATAATTAATTAAATAGCTTTATTTATATACTACTTTTAAGTGCTTTTATACCAAACTTTTAGCCGCTATTTATATAAAAAAAACTTTACTTTTTTTAATATATGCTAACTTAGTTAAAAAATTTAGTTTTATAAAGCGTAATTAACTTTAATAATATAAATAATAATAGTTTTTTTAGCTTTATGTTTTATTTTATATAATTTATATATTTAATAATAATTATTATTATTTAATAATAACTATTATTATTTATAATTAAAAAGTAATACTTATAACCTTTAACTAATATAAATTAAATTAACCTTAAATTTACTTAAATAACTTTATTAAAATATTTTACTTGCTTAATAAATTTATATAAAATAATTTTTTAAAACTTAATTTAATTCCAAGCTATATAAAAAAAATATTTAATTTCTTTTAAGTTTAAATTAATATTTATTATTTTTTTAATTATTTAAATAAAATATTTTATATTAAAATAATATAGCTTTTAATACTATAAAATAAGCTTATTTTTAAACTTATTAGTTATATATACTTAACTATTTTATATTAATTTTTTTATAAGTTTTATAATATTAGGTATTTTATTTATTATACTTGTTAAATATAAAGGATAATACCATATTAGGTTAAATTACCAGCGATAAAAGGGTGTACCTTTAAACACCTTATTAGGTTAATTATGTCTAGGTTTTACACTAAATATATAGTTATAATTACATATAACACATAATAACAATATATATAAATATATTAATTAAACCAACCTATATAACATCGCTTATATTTAACAATTAAAAGTTTTATCGCATATTATACCTACTAAATTAAAAAAGCTACAGCTTAATTAAATAATTATTATATTAAAATTAACTAATTAATAATAAGAAATATTTTTAGCAAAGCTAACAAACTTTAAATCTTAAAACAAAAAGTTTTAAAGCAAAATAATTAGCTTAAATATATAAGTATATATTACTTTAAAAAAAAAAAAAATTTTTTTTAGCTTTAATAACTTATTATATTAAAAATCAATAATTATTTAAAAGCTATAAATACTTTAAATTAATTAACTTAATTATTAACAACACTAAATAACAACTTAATTAATTTATTAAAAGCTTTATAAATAGTATTTAAAATAACTTTAATAAAATAATCTGTTTATAATACTAACTTAAATAATTATAATATTTAAATATAAAAATTTTAAAACCTAACTAAAATAATAAACCAAATTAAAAACTAAATATTAAAAACAATTTTAAAAAACTATAAAAATACTATACTTAAACTAATAAACACTTTAAATATATAATATAAAAAACTTAATACTATTAAACTATATTTTAAAAAAATACTTAAGCATTAAACTAAACTTAATTATAAAAGTTTTATAAATAATATTATAAAATAATTATTTAAAGATTTAAAATCTTAAGCAATAAAAAAAAAAAAAAAGCTTGCTATAGTAGTTAAATATAAAGCAATAAATTTAATAAAACTTTATAATATTATAATTAACTTAAAATAAGCACTAAAAAATACTTATTTAAACTAAATAATGTTTTTTATTAAATTTAAAAGCAAAAAATAAAAAAAGGTACATTAAATTACTTTAAAATTATAGCAAATTTAAAAGAAAAAGCAAGCGTACACTTTTTATCTTATAAAGCTAAAAATATTAAAAAAAAACACATAAAAAATTATTTTATATATTTAAAAAAACTAATTAAGTAAAAAACTTAATAAAGGTAAATAAATTAAAACTACTACTAATTAATAAAAATAAAAGATGTTTTAAAAAAAAATATATATAAAAAAAAAAAAAAAAAGCAGTTAAAAAAGTACTACTAAACAATATTAAACTAATACTATAAAATTAACTACAAACTATAAGCTTTACTTATAAATATATTTACTAAAAAAATATTAGTATATGTTTTTAAAACTAGCTTTTAAAAACTTTATTTTTAACAAAATAATTTAAAACCTTATTTAAAAGCAAATAAAAAAAAATGCTAAACTAGCAAAAAAATTAAATAGCTTTAAATTAAAAAACCTAAAAAAAAAAAACTAAATTAAAATAATTAACTATAAAAAAAAATAGCATAAATTACTTTTATAATAAAAAACAAGTTAATAAGCTTAACTATTTACTAATTAAAAAATTTAGCTATTTTTAATTTAAAAACTATATTATATATTTTTAATAAAATTAATAAGTTTTTAAACTTTTAATTTTTTAATTTAAATAATATAATATATATAAAAAATAGCATTATATTAATTAAAAGATTTAAAGAAATAAATATTAAAGTTTAAAGCTTTAAAAAACTAAAGATATATAAGTTATATAACATAATATATTGCTTAATTATAGCCGTAAACCTTATATCTTTTTAAGTGCTTAATTAATTAAAATATTAATAAAATAACAAACTACTTATTAATTACTTTAAAAAAAAACAGCTTAACTTTATGCTGTTTATAAAATAAATATAATTAATTTATAATAAAATACTTATTTATATTTTTTAATAAATTATTGTTTTATATTAAATAAAACAAATTAAACTTTTATATAAAAAAGCTATTATTAAAAAGTAACCTTTTTAAATAGCACTTATAAATAAAATACTTAAAACTAAAAGCATTATAATATTTAATATCTTTATTTTAAAAAATAAAAATTTGCTAAGCTTTTAATAAAAACAACAAAATAAAAACTACTTAATATAAAGCATATATAATATTAAAAATTACTTATTAAATTAATTAATTGCTAAAAAAAAAGCCTATATAAATAAGCATAAAATTAGCTATTAACTTTTATAACTATAAAAACCTTTAAAAAAATAATAAAAATAAGTAGTATATAATACTAGCTATAAATTACTACTTAAAATTTACTTTTAATTATTACTTTATAAATTAAAAAGCTTTTTTAATTATTATAGCTTTTAATTACTTAATTAAACACTTATAAAATTATTATAAAATAAAAGTATTAATTATAAAATATAATAATAAAATAATATTAAACCTTAATAAAACATTAAAACTTGCATAATACTTTTAAAACACTAAAGAAATAGTGTTTAAAGTATTACTACTTAATACTTAAGACCTAAATAAAAAAGCTAAAAAAATAAAAAGAATAATTAAGCAAAAAGTAAAATTAATAAAAAACAAATGCAAACTATTTATTTATATATAAATAAAAATAATTGAAGTAATTATTTACTTATATAATAAAGTACCTAAGTATATTTTTAACTAAAAAACTTTATATAAAAAGTTTTATTTTTATTTTTAACTATAAAATAATATTGTTAAAAAAAACAAAATACCTATTTTATTTTATTTAAAAGTATATAAATATAAAGCTTATACTATAATATTTACTATTTAAAAAAAGCAAAAAAAACAAAAAAAGCTTGATTTTAAAGTTTAAATTAGCTACCTAATTAGCTACTAATCTTTTACTACTTATAAAATTTAACTACTTAAAACTAATAAAGTTATTATTATTAAAAACGCTATATTTAATAAAAAAAGTATTTTTTTAAAAAACTTAAATAAATTAAAAAACAACTTCTTTTAAACTACTAATAAAAAATTTAAAGCTTTATTAGCTAAAATATTTTTAAACTAAATATTTTTAAATATTATTAATAAATTTATAACTAATTTTTATAAAAACTATAAAGTTTATAAACCTATTAATTTAACTAAAAAAGATATAAATAAAGCAAATATTAAAAAAAGTAAAAATAAAAATATAAATAAGCTTAAAAAAAATAATTACTTTTATACTAAAGCAATTTTTGCTTTTTATTTTATATTTTTTAAATTTTTAGTAAACTATATTTTTTTTAGCGCTATAATTAAAAATGCTAGCTAAAAAATTTTTTTTATAAAAACTACTAAATTATTTAATTTAACCTTAAAGTTTAAAGCAAGCTTTAATATAACTTTTTTTAAAGTTATAATATATAAAAGTTATTAAAAAGTTATATTTAATATAAAATATTTATATATTATAAAGTTATAATATAATATATTAATAAACAAAGCTAATAAAGCTAAATTTTTAAAAAAACCTTAATATTATTTTAATAGCAAACTAAAATCTTATTAAAATAATAAACTTATATTTATTATACTTTTAAATAATAAACTAATAAAGATTTTTTAAAGGCTTAAATCTTATAAATCTTTTTTAATTAATATAATAATATTTTTTGCGTTAAATAAAAATTTTTATAAACTTTTTTATAATTTTTATTTCTTTTAAATTAATATATTAACTACGCTTATTTTTTTAAAAGTAAGCTTAAAATAGCTACTTTATAAAAAAAAAAAAATTTATTGCTAAAATCTACTTTTACTTTTTAAATAGCATAAAAATTTATAAGCTTATTTTATAAAAAACCATTTTAAATAAACTAAAAAATTTTACTTATAAAGTTATAAAAAAATAAATATTTAATAAAAAGTTAATATATATATTACTTAAAAAAAACTAATTTTTAATTATATATAAATATACATTTATAAGTTTAATAAATATAATTATTATTAAAAAAGTAAAGCTAAGCTTATAGTATAAAAAAACTAATAATTTATAAAGAAAAAAAAAAATACCTATGCTTTTATACTTATAAAATAATTATTTAAAATATTTATAGCTATTACTATTAAATTTAACTTTAAATTTAAATAATATAATATAATTAACACTTTTATTAATATAATATTTAATAAAAAAATATATATAAAAATACTATTTAATTACTATAAACTTTTAATAGTTTTTAAACTACTTTAAACTTTATATAGTTTTTAAAAATTACTTTTATTATAGCAAAAAAAACTAATTAAAACTTTTAAAAATATAAAATATTAACTTATTTTTTAAAAACTTTATTACTACTTTAAATAAAAAGTACTAATTTTTATATATATTAATAATATAGTTTTTGCTTATTAAAAAGTAAATATAATTATTGCTTAAAAAGCTATTTATAAGCTTAAACGTTATTATTAAATAATTAAAAAAAAAAACCTATAATAGTTTTTTAGTATTAAAGTTATTTAAAATCGCAAAAAAAAATTAATTTAGTTATTATAATCTTTATATATTAAAAAGATTATTAAGTTATAAAATTTTAAGTTATTTACTTTTGCATATACTTTTATAAAAACTAAAAAACTAAAACTTTATAGCAAAATAATAATAAAACAAAAAGTTTATAGCTATTAAAAAAAAAAAAATTTAATTATATATGTTGCTATTATTACTTATTTAAATATAGCCTTTAATATATTTAAACTTTTAAAATTTAACTTTAATTTAAAACTAAAGCATTATAATATAACTAATTAACTTTTTAAATACTTATTTTAAACTTAATATTATATTTTATAGTTTAAAAATAAAAATAAGTTTATTATAGCTAGCAATTTTTTGTTTACTAATAATATTATTAATTAAAAAAGCTTTTAAGCTTATATAATAATATTATTTAGCAAAGTTATTAAATAAAAAGCTAATAAGTAAAACATTATTATTATATCAACTATAAAAGCTAAGCTATTTACTTTTATATAAGCTATTAAAAAAGCTATGTTTATTAGTTAGTTAATTAAAAAACTAAGTATTATATTAAATAATAAATAAATCTAAATTTAGTATAATAACTAGCAAACTATTAGTTTAATAACTAAAAATACTATCGTTTTTTAAACTAAGCTTTACTATATTAATATTTATAATTACTAGTTACGTTAAAAAGTTTTACATTAAACCTTATAAATAGAATATATTTTTATAAATAATATAATCATCAATAATTTAACTAAAGCATTTTTAAAAGAAAAATAAAAAACCTTTTTAATATAATTAAGCTTTATTAATATTAAAAAGTTTTAAAAATAATAAAAACCTTAAAAAATATATAATAATAATTAAGATCTATTAAAAGACTCTTTAATTAAAAAAAAATCAAATTAATAAATAACTAAAAGTTAAGTGTAAAAATTTCTTCTTAAAAAGTGATTTTTAAAAAAATATATTAAATATAAGGGATAATACTATATTAGGTTAAATTACTAGCAATAAAAGGGTGTACCTTTAAACACTTTATTAAGTTAGTTATATTTAGGTTTTACACTAAATACGCGGTTATAATTATATGTAATATATAATAACAATATATATAAATATATTAATTAAACTAACCGATATAACATCGCTTATATTTAACAATACTTAGCTTAACTTTTTATTAGAAATTATTAAGTAATTTAGGTTTTTTTTCTTTATACTTTTAAAAAAGAAATCTTTGTTTAAATATGTTTATACTTATAATTGCAATACCGTTTAAGCCTTTAAAAGTATATTTATTTAAATATCTTTTTATATAATAAAATTATTTGCTTAATATAATATTTAAACAAAATAAGGTAATTAATAATATATACTTTATTAATACTTTATAATATTGTTTTATTAAAGTATAATATTTTTGTTTTAAAGTTTTAATAGTGGTAACCTTTATAACGCTACTATTAATATAAATAACTAGTAGGTTAAGTATTTTATTAATAAATAACTTTATATTATTTTTAATTTTTATATTTAAGCTTATATTATATAAAACAATATTTTTTGTTTTAGTATTAATTTATATAAATATTGCTTAAAGTATACTTATTATAATAGTATAACTACTTACGTTAATAAACTTAAAAGTAAAGTTATTAGTAAAATAAGAAATAAAGTTATTAATAGTTATTAAACTTTTTAATAAAGCTATATTTAGCTTATTGTTTTTTATAATTTTATTGTTATAAATAGCAATAAAATGTTTTATATAGTTATTACTTATTATAATAAAATAAGTACGCAAATTATAACTTAAAGAAAAGCTTTATAAATTAATAGCATAGCTTTAGTTATTTATATATTAATTAGTTTGTTTTTGCTTTAAAAGCTATTTATAGTTTTTAGCAATATATTTAAGTTTATTATAATTATAATATTTTAAACTTTTATGCTTATTGTTTTTTTTTTTATTATTATTGCTTTTTAACTTGTTTTTATTATAATATTAGTTATTAAAACCTAACTTCTTTTAATTAGGTTTATTAGTAGCATAAAATCAATTATTTTTATTAAAAAACTTTTTATTAATTTAATCTTTTAAATTATTATAAAACTTATTAATAAAGTTTTATAATAAAACTTTTTAATATTTTATTACTTTTATAATTATATTATGCTATTTTATAGCGTTTTTTTTAACTACTTAAAAAAACAATAAAATTTGCTAATTTAAGCTTAAGTTTTTACTAAATATTTAATATTAATATATTAAATTTACTTATTTAAATATAAAAATAATTAGGTTTTTTTTATTATAAATTTATATAATTAAATTATTTTATAGATTTTTTTAATTAATTTTTTTACTTAATTTATAAATAGTTTTAAAAATCCAAAATATTTTAGTGCTTATTTTAACTTTTTTAATAAGGTTAAAAAAAGTTATTTTATATATACTAGTTATTATTAGTGCTAGCTTAATTTTTTTAAATATAATAATCTTTTTTTTTTTAATATATTTAATAATAGTAAAAGCTAAGTAAAAATTACGCTTATATATAAGCTAATTTTTTACTTTTTTAAATAGTTTTTTTTATTAATTTTAAAGTAAAAACAATACTACTTAATTTTTTTAAATTTATTGTTACTTATAAGTTTTTTGGTATTATTTATTAACTTTTTTTTTTTTTGCTTAAGTTATTTAATTTTATATTATATATGCTTAATATTTTATTTAAGTTTAAGTTAAATAATAAAAACAAAAGGTTTAAATGAAAAAAAGGGTTTTTTTTATATGCTTTTTTTTTTTTACTTAGTTAATAATTTTATTGTTTTTATTTAAATCGCTAAATAATTTATATATTGTATTATTATTATTAAAAGTAAAAAAAGCTTGTTAATTTAGCTTAAAACCGGGTTAAAAAGCAGTTTTAATACTATTTTAGTTATTAATAATTTTAAAAGCTAATATTATTAAAGTTTTTTGTTTACCTTATAAAACTAGTTTTAACTAAGCTAAAATAAATAGTAATAGTTTAGCTAAAGCTATTTTTTTATTTTTTTTATTTGCTTATATATTTTATTGCGTAATAAATATATTTTATAATTATAATTATTTTTTAAACGTTATAATTAAGCTTTATATTTAAATTTTATATTATTATATATACTAAAGTTAATTTAGGTTTTTTTATTATATTTTTTTTTAATACTACATTTAAATATATTAATATATTTTTATTTAAATTTTAGCTTAAGCTAAATATTAACTTGATTTTAAAACATTTTATTAAATAAGTAGTTTAATTAAGTAATTTTTTTAAAAAATATTTTAATTACTTTATTTTATTTATTTATTATGTTATATAAGTTTTTGTTTACTAGTATACACTTATTTTATAAGCTTTTTAGTAAACATATTACACGCTTTTATATAACTAAACTATTTTTACAACAAAAAAACAAAGGTATTTAAGTTAGTCGATTAATTTTATAATTACTATTTAATTATATAAAACGCTAGCTATTATATAAAACTAAGTAAATCTAAGTGTTAATATAGCAAGTATATTAGTTATTTTAACTATTAATAATAATAAATTAAAAAAACAAAAAGTAAATCTTATTTAGCTAATTTTACATATATATTTATATGCGCGCCTTATAATATACAACATAAGCCTTTTCATTGTACTCTTATATAATTAGGTAACATAATCCCTATATATTATGCTATAAAGCCTTAATGGCCTATATAAGCATATGCTAACAAGCTTTAATATATTAAATAAGCTTTAAAAAAGTTAAAATTAAAAGATATTAAACTTATTAAAATTTTATTATAGCTTAAAATTATAAAGTTAAAAAAGTATACGTTTTTATTAGTACTTATTAAAGCTTATTATTATTTAGTGCTTATAAAGACTATAAACTATTTAATATAAATTATTAAGCTTAATATAGCGTTTATTTATTAATAACTAATTATTTATATATAATACTTTTATAAACTATATCTTATAATAAATATAAAGCTATTTAAATATTTAAAAAGCACTATAAAATTAGCTTTAGTATTTAAAAATTTAAAGAGCTTTATTTTTTTTAGTAAAACCTTTAGCTATTTACTTATAGTTTTTAGTAATAATAATTACGTTAAGTGCTTTAAAACTACTAAATTTACTTAAAGATATATTATTATAATAATTAAGGCTATTATAAGCTACAAATTTAAAAAAGCTAAATATATAATATTTATAAAAGCTATAAAAAAAGCTTAATTATTAAAAGGCGTTTATAATAAAATTTAACTATTAATTTTAAAGCTTATAGTAATATATAGCAATAATATAAAAGTTATAACAATTATTAAAAACTTTAAATATTATTAACGTATTAAATATACCTTTATAAAATTCTAGTTTATTAAAGATATTTATAAGGCTTAATTAATAAATATATATTATATTTTAACTATTAAAATAATAGCTAATAAGCTAATTAAAGCTTTAATACTTATTAAATAAACTAATTTTTAGTAAATATTAAGCTTATTAGCTAGTATTTTAGTTAAAAAAGCATATTAAAATATATTAGTAACTATAAATACTTATAAAAAAGGTATAGCTTTTTAGCTATAGCTTTATTAGCAAAGCTAATAGTTATTATAAGTAGTATATATGCTATACTTATATAAGCTACCTATAGGTAGCTTATAATAGCTATAAATAATATATATATAAGGCTAAAGACCTTTAAAACCCTTTTAAAGACCTTTAGCAAAGTTAATATAAAGCTAAGGACCTTTTTAGCTTATTAGCACTACGCTAAGTAAAAAGGGGACTTATTAAAGTAATTAGTTTAAAGTAACGCTTTATAATTAACTTATTATAAAGGTTATTTTTTATATAAAGGTTTACTTTTTATAAAAAGGTTTTATATAGCTAAAGTTAACTTTATTATAATTTATTATAATTTATTATAAAGCTAAAGGTTTTAAGTAATTTAAACGCTAAAAATAATTTATATATATAGTGCTTTCTACTATATTTAACAAATAAAATTTTAATTAAGCAAGCAATATATTTCTACCTTTTTTTTTATATTACTTTATTTATAGTAAATATTATTTACTATAAATTCCTTGCTTTTAACACTATTAGTGAGCCCACTTCCACTATAGCCTAGGTGCCCTTTTAAATATTAGCATTTTATGCTAGTATATAAAACCACCTTTAATAAAAACTTTTTAATTAAAAGAAAATTAAATGAATAAATAACTAATAATTAAAAGTAAAAATCTTTTTTTAAGAGGTAATTTTTAAAAAGGTATATTAAATATAAAGGATAATATTATATTAAGTTAAATCATTAGTAATAAAAAGGTATACCTTTAAACACCCTTTTAAATTAGTTATATTTAGGTTTTATATAATACGTAGTTATAATTACACGTAATATATAACAATAATATAAATAAATATATTAATTAAACCACCTTATATAACATCGCTTATATTTAATATTTATAAGTAAATGTTGCACTATAAGTAAATGTCGCACTTTTTATTACCTTTTTAATGCTAACTTAAATGACTTAATTATTATATATTTAAATAAATTAAATTAATTAAAATTATATAAAGCACTTTATATTTATATTAAATTATTAAGATTAAAGCATTAATAATTTCTAAGGCTTTGCTTTTTAAATTAAATAATTTAAATATACTGCTTTTTAAAAGGTAAAAGCACTTAAAAACGCGGTTATATTAAACCTAAAAGCATAATATAAGGTGTAGCAAACCTAATAATATTAAATAATAGCGCAAAAAAGTTAAAGCAATCTTTATACTATTTAATCGCCCGCTTTAGCATTAAAAAGTTACTTTAATAGCAAAATAATAATAAAGTAAATAAAAAAACAAAGTAAAAAAAAAAAAAATATAAAAATAAATATAATTTTTAGTAGTTTTTATTAGTTAAAATTTTTTTTTAAATATAAAAGTATTAATAAAAAACATATTAAAAGCTTAGTAAAAAACTTTTATATTAAAGCATAAAAAAAAGAAAAAAAGCTTAAAATAACTTAGTTATTAAATGAAATATTAATAAATTATATATAATAATATATAAACTAAAAAAAAGTAATATATATATTATTAATTAAACTTAAGTAATTATAATATTAATTATAAATTATTTAATAATTAGCTTTTTAACGCTTTTAAATTATATAATATTTTTTATTTAATATAATTAACGTGTTTCACCACCATGTGACAATTACTACTATATAACAAGACTTTTTAAGTTTTTATCCTTTTATTTCTAAAACTTTAATTTTTTTTACTTATAAAAATAAACAACGCGTTAAAAAAAACTAAATTATAAACTATTGCTTGCGCTTTTAAATAAGACCTTTTTTTTAGTATTTATAAGGTTATAAAAATATATTATATTTTTAATAAGATTTTTTGCTACTAAATTACTAATGTTATACTTAAGCGTAAAAGTAGAAATATATTAAATAAATTTATTAAAACTAAAAAGCAATTAATTGTTTTTTTTATTATTGATTTAAATTTACATGTATTTTTTTTTTAAGTTTATTATATTTAAAATATAGCTAACTAATTATTAGTAAAGTAAAAAGGCAGCTTTGTTAACATTAATTAAATTATACGCTTTATAAACTATATATTAGCTTTTAAAACATATTTAAACTATTAAATTAATTATAGCTAAGTTTTTTATAACGATTTTATTAAATATAATATATATTATAAATATATAAAAAAGATTATTAAGCGCAAAAATATTATAAAAAAAAAATATATATAATTTTAATAAAATAAGGTTTATAATAAGTATAATTATAACTAATATAGTTATAATAAATATAAAAAAGCAAAATAAGCTTAAGTAAGCTTAATAAAGTAATTAAAATTAATTTAAAGTTATTTATATAATTAATTTTTAAGGTTAAATAGTGCTACTTTTTATTATTTTAAAAAAAAAAACTTATTTTGCTTTTTAATATTATAATAGCTTTTTATTATTTAATTAGCAAATTATAATTTTAAATAATCGCTAAATTAATAATAAACTTAATTTAAAATAAATTAAATATTTTAATATATATATTTGTTTGCGTTTAATAAATATAAAATGTTTTTTTATTTTTAATAATTATAAAAGCTACTATTTAAAAATATTTAAAGATTATTGCTAAAAAAATAATATTTTTATTAAAATAATACTTATGTATTTTTTTTATAAAATTTAACTTTTAAAGGTTTTATATTTTAACTTATTAAAAAAAGTATATAATATTAAAATTAGCAATATTATATAAATTAATATAACTTATATTTTAAAAAAAAACTTTTTATTTATATTTTTTAAAGCTTATATTTAAATTATAATACTTAAAAATATTATATTTAAGTTTAAAGCGATTAGCTTTATTTTATTTAATTTAAATATTATTATTTTAAAGCTTAAAAGTAGGTTAATTTCTTTTATATTATTGCTATCTTTTAAACTACTTTTTATTATTATATTTTTAATAACGCTTATTAATATTAAAAAAGCTATTATATAAATAATTTACTTAAAAAATTATATTTAAAAATATTAAAATAGCTTTTTAACTAAAATTTTTAATATTATAGCCTTTTTATTTAAAGCTATATACTTATTAATATATAAGCAAACTTTAATGTTAAATAAAATTACTAAGCGTAAAAAAGCTAACTATATATTTAATAAACGCTATAAAATAAAAAATAAGCAATTATAAGCTAAAAGAATATTTATTTTAATTAAAAGAATAAATTTTTAAGTTTTTAAAAAAAGTGGTAGTTTAATAAATTAAAAAAATAGTAAAAGTAGTAGTTATTAAGTAAAAGCAGCTAAGCGTGCGCGCTATTATAGCATATGCGGCAATATTGGTTATAATATGCAAATATATATAATAAAAGTAGAAATATTTAATAAAAAGGATTTTAATTAATTTAAATTGATTTAGTTATACTATAGTTGTTTTTTTAATATATAATAAAAATAAGTTTTAAAAGTTTTATTATAAAGTGGTATATATTATATGGTGGTGAAACACGTTATAAAATTTTAATATAAGCTAAATTAAACTTAGCTTTTATAATATATATAACTAAAAACATAATAAAAGTAATAAATGTAATAATTAAAATAATAAAAATAATTATAGTAAAAAAACTACGAAATAAAAATATAATAATAATATTTAAAAAAAACATAATATAATATAAATAAACTAACTTATAAATAAAGTAAATATTTAATAAAAATATAATAAAAATTAAAAAAAACTATATAATAATTATAAAAAGTATTAATATAAAAATATTTTAAAGCGTATATATAAACTTAATGAATTTTCTTTAAAATATTTATAAGTAAAGTAAAACAAATATAAATAAAATATATATAATTTTAATAACTAATTTAAAAAGCTATTATATTAGCATATAAATATATTAGTTAATATAAAAATTATAAAAGCTTTATATTAAACAAAAGGTATATAAAAAAGAATAATATATAATTATAAATTATTGTTAAAAAATATAAAAAATATATAATATTGTAAGTATTATAAATTTAAATATATAAAAAAGTTTTATAAAAAAAAATATATTACTTAATTTTTTGAAAAAAATATAATATTTTTTAAAAATAAATTATAACAATATAAAAAATATATTAATATTAGCTAATATAATTTTATATTTAAAATAAATATAAATTAATAAATTAAAACTAAAATAATTAATAAAAAGTTTAATTTTAAAAATAATTAATATTTAATTTATTTATAAAAAAACTAAAATTATATTAATTAATAATATTAAAAATAATGTAATTATTAATATTAAAGCTTAATTATTTTCAAGTAATAAATATAATTTTAATAGCTTTAAAAGCTAAAATATAAGCATTTTGTTTAAAAAAAGCTAATATATTTAAATTAAATTTAAAAAAGCTTTTTTTGTTTTTTGCTTTAAAAATATAATTAAATTTAAATAATAATAAAAACACTTTTATTTTAAACTAATAAAACTTAACGCTTTATTTTAAAATATTATAAAATTAAAAATATATATAATAATAGCTTTTAAATTATTAAAAAAATATAATATAATAATATTATAAAAACTATTATTATAAAAAAAAAAAAAAGTTTTTTTAATTATATTACTTAAGATTAAGCTAATATAATATAATATATATTAATTTTAAATATATAATATTATATACTAATAATTAATTTATAATTAATTTATAAATAAAAAAAGTTAAATATAATTAAATATAATTAACTTTTTATTTAATAAAAGAAAAACCTAGTTATAATATAATTAATATATATAAAGCTAAATTTAAATAAAAATAAAATAAACTTAATAATTAAACAAAAAAAAAATTGAAAATAAAATATAGTTATAAAAAATAGAAATATATATTTATTACTATAAAATAAAAAAATAAAAATTTTAATATATTATAAAAAAGTCTTAAGCTTAGTAAAAGCTTAAAAATTAATATTTTAAATATTATATAATAATATTATAAAAAAAAAGCACAAGATTACTAAAAAAAAAAAAAAATAATAATAATTAATTTAATATAAGCTAATAAAAAAGTTTTAATAAAAATATTTAAAAACTTAAAATAAATAAAATTTAATTATATTTTTTAAAGCTGTTAAATTTATAATAAAAAAAACTTATTATTAAGCTTTTAATTATTTAAAAATTTAAACTAAAAAATATTAAATAAAATATTAATAATAATTAAAGCATTTAAATTATAAATATTAAAAAGTTTTAATATAATAATAAATATAAATAAATTTATTAAATATTTGATAATAAAGTTAATTAAAATAATAAATATAATAGCTTTATAATAATTTTAAAAAATTTTAAAAGCTATAAAAAAAGGTAAAAAAAAAAAAGAAATATATTATAAAATTTTATTTTAATATTAAAAAAAAAAAACTAAAATAAAAATAAAATAAAAGTAAATTAGTTATAAAAAATAATAAAAATAATAGTAATAAAATATATTAAAACATTTAAAAAATAATTTTAAATTTTAAACTTTAAAAAAGTAAATATATTTTAAAAGCGAAGTTTTTTTAGTAAAAAAAAAGGTTTTAAACTTAAATAAAAAAAAGAAAATTAATTATTTATATAAAAAAAATAAAAGTATTAGCAACTAAAATTTTTTTTTATTTTAAAAATTAATTTATTAAATTTAAAAAAGTAAAAAAACCTTATAAAATAGCTAATTAAAATATAAAAAATAATTAAAACAAAAAAATTAAAAGAATTTTAAAAAAAGGTAAATTTTAAAAAGCGTTAAACAATAACTTTTTATTAATAAAACTTTTAAAAATATAAAACTAAAAGGTTATAAAAATAATAATAATATTAATTTAATAAAACTTTATAATATATTTCACCACTATGTAATAAATACCATTATATAATAAAACTTTTTAACTTTTTAACCTTTTATTTTTAAAACTTTAATTTTTCTACTTATAATAATAAACAACGCATTAAAAAAAACTAGATTATAAACTACTGCTTGCGCTTTTAAACACAACCTTTTTTTTAGTATTTATAAGCTTGTAAAAATATATTATATTTTTAATAAAACTTTTTGCTACTAAATTACTAATGTTATACTTAAACATAAAAGCAAAAATATATTAAATAAACTTATTAAAATTAAAAAGCAATTAATTATTTTTTTTATTATTAACTTAAATTTGCAAGCGTTTTTTTTTTAAGTTTATTATATTTACAATATAGCTAATTAATTATTAGCAAAATAAAAAAGCAGCTTTATTAGTATTAATTAAATTATACGCTTTATAAACTATATACTAGCTTTTAAAATATATTTAAATTATTAAATTAATTATAACTAAGTGTTTTATAAAGATTTTACTAGATATAATATATATTATAAATATATAAAAAAGATTATTAAGCGCAAAAATATTATAAAAAAATATATATATAATTTTAATAAAATAAAGTTTATAATAAGTATAATTATAACTAATATAATTATAATAAGTATAAAAAAAGAAAATAAGCTTAAATAAGCTTAATAAAGTAATTAAAATTAATTTATAGCTGTTTATATAATTAATTTTTAAGGTTAAGCAATACTGCTTTTTATGATTTTAAAAAAAAAAACTTATTTTATTTTTTAATATTATAAAAGCTTTTTATTATTTAATTAACAAACTATAATTTTAAATAATCCCTAAATTAATAATAAACTTAGTTTAAAATAAATTAAGTATTTTAATATATATATTTGCTTATATTTAATAAATATAAAACGTTTTTTTATTTTTAATAGTTATAAAAGTTATTATTTAAAAATATTTAAAAATTATTGCTAAAAAAACAATATTTTTATTAAAATAATACTTATATACTTTTTTTATAAGCTTTAATTTTTAAATGTTTTATATTTTAGCTTGTTAAAAAAAGCATATAATATTAAAATCAGCAATATTATATAAACTAATATAGTTTATATTTTAAAAAAAAACTTTTTACTTATGTTTTTTAAAGCTTATATTTAAATAATAACATTTAAAAATATTATATTTAAATTTAAAGCTATTAGCTTTATTTTATTTAACTTAAATGCTATTATTTTAAAGCTTAAAAATAAGCTAATTACTTTTATATTATTATTATTTTTTAAACTATTTTTTATTATTATATTTTTAATAACGTTTACTAATATTAAAAAAGCTATTATATAAATAATTTACTTAAAAGATTATATTTAAAAATATTAAAATAGCTTTTTAACTAAAATTTTTAATGCTATAACTTTTTTATTTATAATTATATACTTATTAATATATAAGCAAACTTTAATTTTAAATAAAATTATTAAGCTTAAAAAAACTAACTATATATTTAATAAACGCTATAAAATAAAAAATAAATAATTATAAGCTAAAAAAATATTTACTTTAACTAAAGAAATAAATTTTTAGGTTTTTAAAAAAAATAATAGTTTAATAAATCAAAAAAATAATAAAAGTAGTGGTTATTAGGTAAAGGCAACCGGGTGTGCGCGATGTTATAATATATATAGCAATACTAGTTATAATACGCAAATATATATAATAAAAGTAAAAACATCTAATAAAAAGGATTTTAATTAATTTAAATTAATTTAGTTATACTATAATTGTTTTTTTAATATATAATAAAAATAAGTTTTAAAAGTCTTATTATATAATGGTATTTGTTACATGGTGGTGAAACACGTTATATAAATATTATTTAAAATAATTTTAAAATATAATTATAATAATTTTAATAAAATTAAAAAAAACTTTAAAAAAAATTAAAAAAGCTAATAATTATAAACTAATTTAATGATTTTATATAATAAATAAAATAATTAAAAAGAATAATAAATATATATGTTGTAATTTTAATAAAAAAGTTTATATTATTATAAAAAAAGCTAAAAAAAAATAAAGTATAAAAATTTATAAAATTAATAATTAAAGCTATAATAAAATAATTTATAATAATTAAAAATATAATTTAATATTAATATTATTATAATAAAATATATAAAATTATTAAAAATATTATAAAAAAAGGCTTTTTTAAATAAATTTAAAACTAGCTTTAAAATTACTTTATAAAATAAATAATAATATAATTATTTCATAATAAAAATATAGGAAAAAAAGTTTTAAGTATAAATATATTATAAAAATTTTTATTATTATTAATATTATTTTTATTATATATAACTACTATATATAAAAAATTAACAAAAAAAAGCTAGTTATAATAAAGTTTATAAATAATATAAATTTTATAATAATAAAGTTAAATATAAAAAAAAACTATAAATATAAAAGCTAAATAATATAATATAAAATAAACTTTAATTTAGTAAAAAATAAATTAATATATTTTATAAAATAATATAAAGCTAATTTTATTTTAATTTAATTAAAAAAAATATAAATTAATTTAAAAAAATATATATGTTTTTTAAAAATATAATTAAATTATAAAATAAAATAATATTACTATTTAAAAAATCTTAATAAAAACTTAAGCATTAAAACTTTATTTTAATAAAATTAATTATTATTATATAAAAATATAATATATTTAAAACAAAAGAAATTTATATAAAAATAATTTAAAGTATAATTGCTTATAATTTATTTATATAATATAAGCTTAATAAAAGCTTAATAAAAAAGATTGCAAAAAACTTAGTTAAAAAATATTTAAAATATTTAAAAATAATTAAAAAAAATATATAAAATAATTTCAATTTATTTATTAAAATTAAAATTAAATTACCTTTTTTTATATTTATTTAAATATTAAATTATATAATTTTAAAAGCAAGTTAGTAATTTTAAGTAAAAAAGAAACTATTTAAAAAAAAGTTAAATATTTAGTTTTAAAAATAAATATAATTAAAAATAACAGCATAAAATAAGTAAACTAAAAGCAAATAAAGTTATTATTAAAAAAAACCTAGCAAAATATATAATAATTAATTAAAAATAAAGTAAAAAAAATATAATAAGTAAAGAAATAATAAAATTAAAATATAATAAAAAAAACTTTAAAAAATATTAGCTTAAAAAATAAAATAAAATAAATAATAAAGAAAAAAAAAGTTAAAGCTTAATAATATTAATTTTAACAGCAAAAAAACTACTAAAAAAAAGTAAAAAAACTTAGTTAATAAATATAAAAAACTTTTATTATAAAGTTTAAAAATATAAAACTTTAAAGCTAAAAGTTTTTTGTTTTAAAAAAAAGGTGCTAAATATAATAATACCTTTTTATAATTATATTAAAAGTAAAAAAATAACATTATATAAATTGTTATATTATTTAAAATTTAAAAAAAAAACCGTTAATTTAATTATTTAACTTTATAGCTTTTTTATTACTAATTTAAATTATAATTAAATTATACGCAGGTTAAAAATAACTTATAAAATAATATACTAACTTTTTATTTAAACCTTATTACTTATATATAAAGTAGTTTAAATAGTAATAACAAGTAAAAAGGTATAATAAAAGCACAAAAAATAAGTTTTAAAAATAATATAATAATAAATTATAGTAAATAATATACTAAAAGCAACTAGTAAAACAAAGAATATAAAGCTTAAAAGGCCGCACTTTTTTTTACTTTTTTTTTTTTTTCTTTTAACTAAAAAACTATTAAAATATAGTAAAATATTTAGTTAAAAATCTATAATAAAACTATAAATGTTTTAAAGGTATTTTAATAAAAAAATAAAAAGTTTTTGCTTAAGTTTTTTAGTTTTACTTTTAATTATTAAAAAGCAAGCGTATTAAATGCTTAATATATTTAAATTAAGGTTTAAATAATATTATATAAGCATAATAAAATATAATTAATAATAATAATTAAAATTATTTTCATTAAAGGTTTTTATATTTATTTAATAAGTTTATATATTATGTTTAATTTTATTATAAATATTATATTATTTTCAACTTAGTTATATTATTTTTACTAAATAACTACTTTTATTTTTATTATTTAATTTAATTAATATAACGTGTTTAAATTTTATTAATTTATAATATTACTTATAAAAAAATCTTTTTTATATTATAATTGGTTATTTTTAATTATATAATATTTATTGAAAATATAATTAATTTTTTAACCTTTTTGTTTTTTTAACATAAAAAAACAACCTAATATATTAACTTTTATATAACTTTTATTATTAAATTAATAAAATTTAACATCTTTATTAAAAACCTTAAAAACAAAAAATTTTAAATTTAATTTTAATAAAAATTAATTTTTATTTAATTTTTATAATAATAATAAACATTTATAAAACTTATGCTAAAAATAACAATTTAAAGTTTATAAATAATATTTTTATAGTTTTTTAAAATATTTAAAGCTAATATAACTTTATTTATATTTAAAAGTATAAATTTAATTACTTTAAACTTTAATGAAATATTTTATTTTATAACTATAAATATAAACATATAAAAAAAACTTATAAAAAAGTTTTATTTTTTAATATAAATTTAATAACGTTATATTAAACTTTTAATATATTAATTATATTAGTATTTTAAAAAGCCATGAAAAATTAAATTAAAACGCTATAACTTATATAATAAAGAAATAAAAATATAAAAAGTAATAATATTATTAAACTTATAATATTAATTAAATTTTATAAAATAATAGCTTTTATAACAATTAAAAATTAAAGAGTAATAAACACTTTTTTCATGGCTTTTTAATATATATATTATAATATTAAAATATTATTAAAGGTGGTTTTATATACTAGCATAAAATACTAATATTTAAAGGGGCACTTAAGCTATAATTAAAGTAGGTTTATTAATAGTGCTAAAAGCAAGAAATTTATAATAAATAAATTTATTATAAGTAAAGTAATATAAAAGAGAAAGTAGAAATATATTACTTACTTAATTAAAATTTTATTTGTTAAATATAGTAAAAAGCGCTATATATATAAACTATTTTAAGCGCTTAAATTATTTAAAACCTTTAGCTTTATAATAAATTATAATAAATTATAATAAAATTAACCTTGATTATATAAAACCTTTTTATAAAAAATAAACCTTTATATAAAAAATAACCTTTTAAATAAGTTAGATATAAGGTGTTACTTTAAATTAATAATTTTAATAGGTTTTTTTTTATTTAGCGTAATATTAATAAGCTAAAAAAAGTCTTTAGCTTTATATTAATTTTATTAAAGGGTTTTTAAAAGGTTTTTAGCTTTATATTTATATTATTTATAGCTATTATAAGCTACTTATAAATAGCTTATATAAGTGTAATATATATGCTATTTATAATAACTATTAGTTTTACTAGCAAAGTTGGAGCTAAAAAGTTATACCTATTTTATAAATATTTATAGTTGCTAATATATTTTAATACGCTTTTTTAACTAAAGTGCTAGCTAATAAGCTTAATATTTATTAAAAATTAGTTTATTTAATAAATATTAAAGCTTTAATTAATTTCTTAGCTATTATATTAATAATTAAAATATAATATATATTTATTAATTAAGTTTTATAAGTATTTTTAATAAATTAAAATTTTATAAAGGTATATTTAATATATTAATAATATTTAAAGTTTTTAATAATTATTATAGCTTTTATATTATTATTATATATTATTATAAGCTTTAAAATTAGTAGCTAGGTTTTATTATAAACGCTTTTTAATTATTAAGCTTTTTTTATAACTTTTATAAATATTATATATTTAACTTTTAATATTAAAAAAGTTATTATGCTAGTTTTTTTAGCTTTTTAGCTTATAATAGCGCTAGCTATTATAATAATATATCTTTAAATAAATTTAATAGTTTTAAAGTATTTAATATAATTATTATTATTAAACACTATAAATAAATAGCTAAAAGTTTTATTAGAAAAAATAAAGCTTTTTAAATTTTTAAATATTAAAGCTAATTTTATAATATCTTTTAAATACTTAAATAACTTTATATTTATTATAAAATATAGTTTATAAAGGTGCTATATATAAATAGCTAGTTATTAATAAATAAATATTATATTAAGCTTAATAATTGATATTAAATAGTTTATAATTTTTATAAGGACTAAATAATAGTAAGCTTTAATAAGTGTTAATAAAAACTTATATTTTTTTAGCTTTATAATTTTAAGTTATAATAAAATTTTAATACGTTTAATATTTTTTAATTTTACCTTTTTTAAAGTTTATTTAATATATTAAAGCTATTATAAATATAGCTTATAGTTAAACTTATTATATTTAATTTTAATACTTAAAAACTAAGCTATAAAGCTTTAGTTTTTAAGATTATATATAGTATTAATTTTAGTTTTTAAGCTTTAAATATAATAAATATTTAAGTTAATTAATAAGTAGTTATTAATATAAGTTATTATAAAAGTATTTAAAATTAGTTTATAATATATAAAGGTATTATTAATTAAAAGCTTAAAATTTAAGCTTTTTATTAATTAAAATAACTTTTTTTAATATTATTTAAAAGTTTACTTTAAATTATATAAAGCTTATAATAATTAAAAAACTTGCTATAATTTAAACTTATATTTATATTAAACTATTAATTTTAAAATTTTAAAGTTTTTTAAAATAATTTTTAAATTTTTAAAGGTTTAATATAAAAAGTTTTAATAAAGTTATTATTAAAAAAGGCTTTTATAAAATTAATTTGTTTAATTCTTTAGTTTTTAATAGTTATTAAAGCTAATAAAATTTATTAAGTAAATAAAATAGCTATAACTATAAAAGTTTTTATAAAATTAGTGCCAAAAGTTTATTTAAAGCTTTTAATAATAAATCTAGCTTTATATTTAGCAATTAACTTTTATTAGTTTAGTTTATATTTTAATACTTAATAATTATTTATAAAGTATTTTTTTAAAGTTTTTAGCAAATAAAAAATAAAAAGCTTTAAATTTTAATAGCTATTAAAATTTAAACTTTATTACTTATAATTATAAAAAAGTTTTAAATATTTTTAATATTTGTTTTAATATATTAAGCTTTTTTAAAGTAGCTATAATAATATAAATAATACTTTAAACTATTAAATTTATAAAAAGTTTAATAATGGTTAAATTTATTAAATTACTTTTTAAATTATTATTTATTATTTTATATTTTATTTTAAATTTTAATAAAATAAAAAGCAATTTTATTAAAATAGCTAAATTTAATAAAAAAACAAAAAGTATAAACGTTATTATTTCCTTTAAATCTAATGCTTTAATAGGTATAATATCTTTTAAATCTTTTATAATAAGTAGTATATATAACTAAAAGTTATTATTAAAAGTAGATTTATTAAAAAGTAAATAAGTTTTAAATAAGTTTATATTAAGTAAGTTTTTTAGTAAAAAAGTCTTATTATTAATAAAGGCTTTATTTATTAAAATTAGCGTTTTTAATAGCTTTAATATTATAAATTAAGTAATTAAATAATATTTAAGTATATAAATTAAATAGGTTTTAAAATTAATTACTATTAAAATCTTAATATATTTAATATATTTAATAAATTTATAAGCTTTAATTTATAATTTATAAAATATAATTAATAAGTATTTAAAGCTTATACCTTTATAATAAATAAAAGAAAGTATATAAAGTACTAAATTAAGTTTTAATTTATTTTATAGCAGCTATTAAAAAGTTAAATATTTATTAATAATTTTTATATAATTAATTAAGTTTATTATAAATATTATAATATAATACTAAAAATATAATAGTAGCTTAAAAGCTTATAAAGTAATTTATAAGCAATTAAAAATTATTTTAATAAATTATTTTATTAAGCTATTTTATTTTTATATATAAAAGCTAAAAGTAGTAAAATTAATATTTTTAACTTATAACTAGTTATTAATAAAGTTATTATTTATTTTAATATTTAAATTAAAATAAAAATAAGTTAAATAATAGTTATAATAGTTTTTTAAACCTTTAAATACTTTTTTTATAATAATATAAATAATAATTATTAATTTATTTTTTAGCAATTAAATTTAATAGTAATGTATTTTTTATTTTATTAAAATTAAAATATAAAAAGTTTAAAAGTATGGTATAAGCTTTATAATAAATAAATTACTTATTATAATATTTAAAGCAATAAATAAGTTGTTAATTTTAGTAAAAGTTAAGCGTTTAATAGTTTTGTTTATAATATATTTTTCATAAAAAAAAATTTTTTTATTAATAAAATTAAAACTTAAAAGCTTTATAATAATTTTAACGGTTTTCTTTAGCAATAAAAACCATATATACTTTAGTTTATAATATTAAAATATAATTAATTTTAAAAGCTTAAAAAGTTTAAATACTTTTAAAAGTATATTATTTTTTAAGTTATTACTTAATAAAAAGTTGCTTTTAATTATATTAAAGATCTTGAAATTTATTATGTTTTTAATTATAAAAAATAAACTATTTATTATATTAAAAGTTTTAAGTGTTATAATATTTTATAATATTTATAATTTAAAAAATATATTGCGTTTTAAATAATTACTTTATATTATATTATTATAAGTAATAAGTAGGTATTATAATAAATATTAAAATTATTTTTTAAAGTAAAATAAAAATTTAAATTTATAAACTTTAATATTATTAAAGTGTTACTTTTACTATTAACGAGCTTAAATCTTTTAAAACTTTTTGTAATTAATAATATAATGATTTAAAAATAATATTAATATTAAATTCTAGTATATATAATATATTTTTTACTTTAAAAGTATTATATTTAATATTAAAATAATAAAGTTTTAGTTAAATAGTGCTTTTATTATATAGTTTTAATAGCTTATTAATTATTATTATAAAAAGAATATCTTTTATAAATTTAATATAAATATTAAACTAATAAACGCTATTAAAAATATATATTATATTATTTATATTATATAGCTAAAAGATCTTATAGTATATATTAAAACGTTTTAAGTTTATAAATTATATTAAATTAATTTATTAATTAAAAGTTTTTAAAGTAAATAATATTATGTTTATTAAAAGCGTAAAAGAAATAGCCTTATAGTTTATTAAAAAAGATGTATTAGTAGTATTTTTAATAAAGTTTTTAGTACGTTTAATTAAAAACTTAAATAATTTACTGATTTTTTTACTACTTTTATGTTAAAAAGGTTTAAAAAAGTATTTAAAAAGTTTATTTATTTAATTAATAATATTATTAAAAGGTTTTAAATAAAGATTTATTAATTTCATATTATTTTATTAATTTTATAAAGTATTTATTATTAAAAAGTTTATTATAATAATAAAAAATAACTTTATTATAATTATAATAAGTATAAATATTAATTAAAAAGTTTAAATAATTTATTATATTTAATTTACTTATATTATATAAAAGTTTTTTAAAGCTTTTAAATAATTATTATATTAATTAATTTAATTAATTATAATAATTTTTTTTACTTAATAAGTAGTAATAATATTAAATTTAATCTTAAAAGTGCTAAAATTAATGCTTTAAAAAACTTTAAAATATAAAAAACTTTATAAAAATTTTTTTAATATTATTATTAGTAAGTTTATAAAAAGTTAAAAGTATTTAAAATACTTTTATAAAGTTATAAATATAAGTTATATTAATTTATATTATAAAGTTTAAGTTATTTTATAATAATAATAAAATAATAGTTTAATTAAAGTTAATAAAAGGTTATAATATAATAAAGTTGTTTATAAATATTAAAATATTTATAGCTTTAAAAATTATAATAAATATTTAAGTTTATTAATTAAAGATTTTAAAGCCTTTTAAGCACTAAAGTTTAAAAAAGTTATTAATTTTTTTAATAATCTGTTTACTTAATTACTTTTATATTATAAAAAGAAATAATAAAAATAGCTATAAGCTTTTTAATAAAAGCTATAAAAAAGTTTTTAACAAGTAAAAAATAGTTATTAATATTATAATAGGTTTTTAAGCGTTAAGTATTAATAATAATAATATAAATAATAATATTAAATTAATTATTTTAAGCTTATAATTATTATTATACGTTAGCTTAAAAGCTTTATAAGCTTTATATACTTTTAATAAATTTTTATATTTAATTTAATATAAAAGAATTATTTTTATTATTAAAAATATTAAATATATTTAAAAAAGTAACTATTATAATGATTTATAATATTAAAAACATTATAAATAATAATATAAAAAGTAATATAAAAAAAACATTATTATAATAAAAAATAAATGCTTTATATTATAAAAATAAATAATAATAATAATTAGTTTTAATAAAATATTATATTAAGCTTATAATTTATTAAAAATAGTTTTATATACTAGTATAAAATATTAATATTTAAAAAAACATTTAAGCTATAATAAAAATAAGTTTATTAATAATATTAAATGTAAAAAATTTATAATAAATAAATTTATTATAAGTAAAATAATATAAAAAAAAAAGTAAAAATATATGCTTTATTTAATTAGAATTTTATTTATTAAATATAATAAAAAATATTATATATATAAATTATTTCTAGCGTTTAAATTATTTAAAACTTTTAGCTTTATAATAAATTATAATAAATTATAATAAAGTTAACTTTAGTTATATAAAACTTTTTTATAAAAAGTAAACCTTTATATAAAAAATACCCTTTAAAATAAGTTAGTTATAAGGTGTTACCTTAGAGTAATTACCTTAGTGGGTCTTTTTTTTATTTAGCGTGGTGCTAATAGGCTAAAAGGGGTTTTTAGCTCTATATTAACTTTGCTAGGCGGTCCCTAAGGGGTCCCTAGCCTTGTATTTATATCACTTATAGCTAGTATGAGCCACCTATAGGTGGCTTATATAGGTGTGGCATGTATGCCACTTGTAATAACTGCTAGCCTTATTAGTAGGGTTGTAGCTAAGGGGTTATAGCCCCTTTATAAGGGCTTATAGTTGCTAGTGTATTTTAACAAATATAAAGTAAACTTTTTTACGAAAATAATATATAGTAATATTATTTAACTTTAAAAATTAATAAATTAAATTATAATAATTTATTTCTTATTTTTTAATTTTATTTACTTAAATTAACTATGTTTTTTAAATCTTATAATAATTATTTTAATAATTATTTAACTTTTTAAACACTTTATTTTATTAAAGTTATAAATATTATTTATTTATATATTATATTTTATAATTATATTAGTTATAATTTTAAATTATATATAATAAGTTATAATTTTTTTTATTTAAAGCTTATTAATAATTAATTTAGTAGTTATAACGCGTTTAAAAGTTAAATTATTATTATATAAAATTTAAGGCTTAATTTTTATTAATTAATAAAATATTACGTTTATATTAAAAAATATTAGCTATTTTTTTAATATATTAAACGTAAAATAAAAATACTAATAAATTTAACTTAATAATATATTTAGTAATTATTTTTCTTTTATAAATTCTTAAACTTTATTGTTTTAAGTTTTATATATAAGCAAGTTTTACACTTTTTTTCACTTTTATATATATTATATTTATTTAATTATTATGTAATAATTAATAATGCTTTTATATTAAAATAAAAACAACATAACCTTTATACCATGTTTTACCATTATGTGATAAATACTATTATATCATAAAACTTTTAAAACTTATTTTTATTATATATTAAAAAAATAATTATAACATAATTAAATTCATTTAAATTAATTAAAATCTTTTTTATTAGATATTTTTATTTTTATTATATATATTTGCGTATTATTACTAATATTACTATATATGCTATAATAGCGCGCACGCTTAACTGCTTTTACTTAATAACTACTACTTTTACTATTTTTTTAATTTATTAAACTATTATTTTTTTAAAAAACCTAAAAATTTATTTCTTTAGTTAAAATCAATACTTTTTTAGCTTATAATTACTTATTTTTTATTTTATAGCGTTTATTAAGTATATAGTTAACTTTTGTACACTTAGTAATTTTATTTAAAATTAAAGTTTATTTATATATAAATAAGTATATAATTTTAAATAAAAAGGTTATAATATTAAAATTTTAATTAAAAAGTTATTTTAATGTTTTTAAATATAATTTCTAAAGTAAATTATTTATATAATAGCTTTTTTAATATTAGTAAGCATTATTAAAAATATAATAACAAAAAATAGTATAAAAAGTAGTAATAATATAAAAATAATTAATTTACTTTTAAGCTTTAAAACAATAGTATTTAAGTTAAATAAAATAAAACTAAAAGCTTTAAATTTAAATATAATATTTTTAAATGTTATTATTTAAGTATAAGCTTTAAAAAATATAAGTAAAAAGTTGTTTTTTAAAATATAAGTTATATTAGTTTATATAATATTGCTAATTTTAATATTATATGCTTTCTTTAATAAGCTACTATATAAAATATTTAAAAGTTAAAGCTTATAAAAAAAGTATATAAATATTATTTTACTAAAAATATTATTTTTTTAGTAATAATTTTTATAACTATTAAAAATAAAAAAGCGTTTTATATTTATTAAATATAAATAAATATATATATTAAAATATTTAATTTATTTTAAACTAAGTTTATTATTAATTTAGCTATTATTTAAAACTATAATTTATTAATTAAGTAATAAAAAGCTATTATAATATTAAAAAATAAAATCAGTTTTTTTTTAAAATAATAAAAAGCAATACTATTTAATTTTAAAAATTAATTATATAAATAATTATAAACTAATTTTAATTACTTTATTAAGTTTATTTAAGTTTATTTTGCTTTTTTATATTTATTATAATTATATTAGTTATAATTATATTTATTATAAACTTTATTTTGTTAAAATTATATATATATTTCTTTTATAATATTTTTATACTTAATAGTTTTTTTTATACGTTTATAATATATATTATATTTAGTAAAACCTTTATAAAAAACTTAGTTATAATTAATTTAATAATTTAAAAATATTTTAAAAGCTAATATATAGTTTATAAAGCATGTAATTTAATTAATATTAATAAAGCTGCTTTTTTACTTTGTTAATAATTAGTTAGCTATACTTTAAATATAATAAATTTAAAAGAAAAACACTTATAAATTTAAGTTAATAATAATAAAAAAAAATGATTATGTTTTAGTTTTAATAAGTTTGTTTAATATATTTTTACTTTTATGTTTAAACGTAATACTAACAATTTAGCGGTAAAAAATCTTATTAAAAACGTGGTATATTTTTACAAGCTTATAAAGAATAATAAAAAGGTTTTAGTTAAAAGCGTAAGTAGTAGTTTATAATCTAGTTTTTTTTAACGTGTTATTTATTTTTATAAGTAAAAAAATTAAAGTTTTAAAAATAAAAGGTTAAAAAGTTAAAAAGTTTTATTATATAGTGGTGAAATATATTATTATAAGTTATTAAATATAACTTAAAAATCTTTTTTAACGGGTTATAATAATATTAAGTAATTAACATTATAATTATATAGTAAAAATAAAAATTAATTAAATTTAAAATGTAAACTATTATATAATATATTATTAGCTTAATTTTAAAAATATTTTTATTTTAATTTAATAGTATTAAAAATATACCTAAATTTTTTTTTATGTATATAATATAATTATAATCAATATTAACTAGGTTTTAAATTTTATATAATAATAATTTACTTTTTATATATATTTTAATTAAAAAATTAATTATTAGCGAGTTTTTTACGAATATTTTAATATATATTAAAAATAGTTTACTTGTTGAAATCTTAATATTAGCTACATTTAATAGTCTTAGCGTGCGATAGCTAGTTTTACACGAAACATTTGTTTACCTTTATGTTTCCTTATCTCTATTATCTTTGTATGCTAGTTAAGATCTTTACCTTAGGTAAACATTTTGCTACGTATAAAGGATTTACTTTTTCTCTTTTTATATAAACAAATATAGCATAAAATTAACTGTATTTTATCTCACTATATAATATACGATTATATATAGCTTATTTAATATTACTTTTATATAATTTATAATTATATAAAATAAAATTAGTAAAGAAATTATTTATAATCTTAATAAAATTAACTTTATAATAAATAAAATATTGTTTAAAATAATTGTTATAACTTTTAATTAATATAAATAATTAAAAGCAATATAATAAAGTAATTAAAAATAATTAATTATAATTTAAAGTGTTAAGTTATATCATTATATTATTTTATTATATATTATTTTAGTAAAAAAACCCCTTTTTATTTTAATATTAAAATAATAAATTATTATAACTATAAAAAATAACTAAATAATAAATATATAAAATATAAACTTATTAAGAACAAAGTATAAAAAATGGATTTATATTATTATATAACACTTTTTTATACTTAAATTTACTTTATATATGTTTTTTCTCTTTTTTAAGCGTTAGTTTTATATAAAACCTTTTATTAATATATTATATATTATACTTAACCTCAAAAACCTTTTACTTTATAATAATTTTAAAGCTATTATTATAATATAATTACTTATAATAAATAATAATAAAACTAAAAAAACTAATAACCCGCTTTATAAGCCTTTTAAATTTAAAAAAGCTTAAAAACCTTAATAATACCTTTTTAAATCATTATAAAAATTAAAACAGTTTTAATAAATTTTATAATATTAGTATAATATAACTTAAAAGTGCTAATATTTAACTATTATAATAATAACTTGTTTTATTTAGTGCTAAAAATTAATAATTAAGATTTAAACTTAAAAAACAAAAATAGTGTACTATTAAATTATATTTTATTTATATTAAAACTATTATAATAATAATAAAAAAATAAAAAAATAAGAATTTTTTTAACTTAAAAGTTATAAATATATTAAAAACTTTAAATTTTTTTAATTTATAACCTTTTTTTTAACTTTTTTTTTAAATAATTATATTATTAACATTTATAAATAAGCAACCTTTTTAACTTTTTAAACTTTAGCTTATATTTATTAAATAATAATAAATAATTTTTTTAAAATTAATATAAATATTAATTAAAAAAATATTAACATTAAAATAAGTTTAAATTATAATAATAAAGTAATAAAAACTTTAGCAAGCTATTTAAATTTAATTATTTTTTATTTTAAATAAATTGTATTTATAATAAATAAATTAAATAAATTAAAAAGTTAAAATTTATGTTTTATAGCTTTAAATATAAATTTTAGCGATTATTTTAATATATTTTATATATAGTTAGCAAAATAAATTAATTTTATAAAAATTAATATTATAATACTTTTATTAGTTATAAAAATATAAAAAAAAAGCAATATAAAATTAATTAAAACTTTTTTACTAAATAAATTAAATTTTTTATTTATTAGTTAATACTTTTAAACGCTATTATTAATAATAAATTAAAAGCTGCTTGTTAATTATTTAATTTAAACTTTAAAACTTTTAATTATTACTTAATGTAAATTAAAACTTAAAAAAGCTAGCAAATAAAACTTAAAAAAAGTATGCTTTATTATTAAAAGCTATTTACTACTTTTTAACATAAGATTTTAAGCTATTATAACTTTTTATTTTAAATTAAAAATAATATAATTAATATTGTTATATTAAGGTAGAAAATAATAAACCTTATTTAAATTACTACTGCTAAAATAATAACTTAAAATACTTAATTTAATATATTAAAAATTAACTTTTAAACTAACTTTAAATTATATTAGCAACTTAAATATATTAAATACTTTAATAAAAAAAATTATTTTTGCTAAAGATATAAATATATTAATTTAAATAAATATTAAAATAGCTGTAATAATAATAATAATAATAATAATAATAATAATAATAGCTATTATTATAATAATAATAATAGTAATAATAATAGTAATAACTGCTTTATTAATAGTAATAATAGTTATTATTAAAGTATTATTTATAAAAACACCTTTTTTAACGGAATATTCTTTTAAAATAATACTAAAAAATAAGCGCAATTAATTTTTAAAGAAAATAATTTAAACTAAAACTTTATTAGCGCTATAAAAAATATTAAGTGTTTTAATTATAATAAAATAAGTTATATAAGTTATGATTGCTTTTTATATATTAAAAACTAAAAATAAAAGATTTAAAAAATTAAGCTTGTAAAAAAATTAAATTTTAATTAAGATTTTAATTATTATAATAAATTTAATAATATAGTTTATTATTTTACTTTTACTTAATATTTAAACTTAAGCTAATAGCTTTTTATACCTTTTATATAATATTTTTATATTTTTTATAAGATTTATATTATAAAACTTAAAAACCCCCCTTTAATAATATATGCTAATTTAAATAATAGTGTTAAATCTAATTATATTAACTATATTTTTACTTTATATTATAAGTTAAAAAAAGCCCTTTTTTGTTTTTATGCTTTATAATATATTATAAATAGCACTTATTAAGTTCTTTATAAATTAATTATTAATAATTATAATATTACTTAAAAATTCCATTGCTTTTATATTATAATTAATAAAAATAACAAACTAAAAAAAAGTTCTTTACTTTTATTTAATACTATTATAAAAAACTAAGGTATTATATTAAATAAAGCCTTTTATTAATAGTTTTATAAGCTATAAACTTAATATTTTAAGCTAATAATAGCTTTTAAGTTTATTAAGTTTTTTAAAAATTAAAGGTTTTATTAAGTTTTTATTAAATTACTTAAAACCTTATAATTAAAAAAAATTATAATTAAAATACCTTAAGCTTAATAAAAACTTAAAAAAGTTTTAATTAAGCTTTAAAATTTAGCAAAGTTTTTTAGTTATAATAAAGCTAATATACTTCTTTATTTTAAAAAAAAAGATTTTATTATAAATCTTTAAAATAATACTATTATATTATATTATTTTTTATATTTTTTAGCTTAAAATAAATTAAAAACATTTTAAATATAACTTAATGTTAAATGGGTTATATACAATTATATATTACGTGGTAAAATAAAATATAGTTAATTATATGCTATATTTATTTATATAAAAAGACAGAAAGTAAATCCTTTATATATAATAGAATTTTTACTTTAGGTAAAGATTTTAATTAGCGTATAAAGATAATAAAGATAAAGAAACATAAAGGTAAATAAGTGTTTTGTGTAATATTAACTATTATATGCTAAGATTATTAAATATAGCTAATATTAGGATTTTAATACTAGTTATTTTCTTTTTAGCTGTAGTTTTTTATTTATATAATATAGAAAGAAAACTAAAGAATAAATAAAATAATTATATATGCTTTTTAATTTTTTGCTTTTGCTTTTATATAAAATTAAAAGTATTAATTAATTAAAGTATAACTTATATTATATTATTTAATGTTATATATAACTAAAAAAGTAGTTTTATAACTCATTATAATATAGTAAAATAATTAAGCTAATTATATATAATTAAAAACTATTTTAAAGCTATAATTAATGTTTTATTTATATATTTATTTTATATAGTTAGTTAATTAATTATTAGCTATAACTTTATTTATATTAAGTAGTTGTTAATAAGTTGGTTAATTATATAAAAAGTATATTTATATATGGTTTAAGTTGACTATATAAAAAAAGTGCTAATATAAAAGCGGGGTTAAATATATAAAAAGATAAATTTTTTTAAGTGCTTGTTTTTTTTTTTCTTTTTTATATTTATATATATATATATATATATATTATATATAAAGTTTTTAAACTTTTGTTAAAGTTGTATTAATAGTAATTTAAATAAATTATTAGTAATAACAGCAATATTAATATATTTGCTGCTGCTTTTATTACACTTATTTGTTTATACTTTATGTTTTTATTACTTAATAGTATTGCTTAGTTTAGTAATTTTGTTTACATATTTAATAATGGTGCAACTAAGGTATATTGCCTTTTTATAAAGACTTTAGCTTATTAAGCTTTTATATAATCGCTTTATATAAATATATATATATTTTTATTTTTTATATAAATAGTTTTATATATATTTTTTAACTAATTTAGTTTTTTATTATGCGATAGTAAAAAAAAGGTATTATTATTGCCGCTTTTTTTGTTGATATTATTTTTAAAGTGTTATTTAGTGATAATTTTGTTGACGCTTAAGCTAAGCTTGTGCGCTGGGAGGGCTACTTTTAGGCTTTTTTGGTGTAGAGTTGTAAGGCTATTGCGGCTATTGCGTGTGCTAACAGCTTGCGCGGTGGTTGCTGTAGTTATAATGGGTTACTTTTTAGAGCATGTTGTTAGGTTTTTAGTTATTAAGGTGGTGTGTGCGGTGCTTATATTTGGTGCTTGCATAAAGCGTAATGTTTTAATTGTGGTTAAAAAAAAGGGAGAGAAAGGGGGAAAAAGGGGGGAAAAAAAAAAAAAAAAGTTTTTGGTTTTATATATTGCTTTTAATTTTTAGTTGTTTTAAATAAATATAAACTTTTATGCGATTGTTTTTAGTACGCTGCTTTTTTTATATATATTTTTTTTTTTATAAATATAATTTAATAGCATATAATTGTTTTTAACTTTTTTTTATAAATGTTTTTATTTATATAATTAACTTATTTATAAATATAAGATTTTTAAGTGTTTAATTAAGTGTTTTTTTTATAAAAGTGTTAATAAGGTTATTTTTGTTGTTTATTTATTATATGTTAAAAATTTTTTTTTTTTTATATAATTTTTATAATGTTATAATATTAATTATAAAGCGTTTTTTTTGCGTAGTTTTTAGCTTTATTAAGTAGTTATATAGTAATTTTAAGTTTATATATAATATTGCTAAAATTAGTATAATTTTTAGCGTAGCTATAATTTTTAAAATTATTATATATAAAGTGATAATATTATTTATTTTATTAATTATATTATATAACTTATTAGCTAATATATTTTTAGTAACCTTTTTATATTTGTTTAAATTTTAGTATATAATATTACTTTTAATTTTAAATTTATTTGGCTTTATATAATATTTAATAGCTAATATAATTATAAATTTAAGTTATAAATTTATATTTATATTGTTTATAAAAAATCTGTTTATAAAAATAAATAGTTTTATATAATTTAAATTTAAAGGTATAAATTTTAAGGTGTAGTTATAATTATTTATTTATTATTTAATTTTTTTGTTTAAGGTTTATATATTAGTTTTAATAGGTATTATAGTTTAAATAATAGCTATTAAGTTGTATGCTGTTTTTAGTTGGTAAATATTGCTAATATATATGCTTTTTATATGTTAAAAAATATATTATTATATAAAATCTTTTATATGGTAGTTAACTTTAATTAGTTAATTTGTTTGGCTTTTTTAAGTTAAAGTAATATTTTTATTAGTTAATAAAGTAATTTAGCTTTTATTAAATTTTATAAGATAATTTATTTACAAGGTTTTTTTAAGCTTTATATAAAGCTTTGTTTTTTATAACTTTATTTCTTTTTATATACAAAAGCTTAAAGTAATAAAGCTAAAAATATTGTTTGTTTATAAACTAATAATTTTAAAATTATTTAGCAAACTAGTTAATATAAAAAGGCATAGGTTATATATTAAAACGGTTATTTTTAGCTAGTTATAATAATGTTTATAATAAGTTTTAAATTAATATAGCTTTAATTTTAAGACTTTATATAGCGGTTATATAACTTTTAAAATTGTTTTTATAAAGTATTTATTTTTTAGTTCTTTTAGTAATTATATAATAATTATTTATAATAGCTTATTTTTTAATTATATATATGCTTAAGTAATATTTTAAAGTTTGCTTTTAGTTTTATAATTTTATATAAAAAAAAAACTTAATATTAAAATTAACTTTTAGCTTATTTATTATATTATAAGTAATTATATAAAAATTGTTTTTTTTTTTTAATTGTTATAACTTTATATAATTAGTTTTAATTTTTTATATAATTAAGTTGTTTTGCTTTTTATTTTTTATATAAGCTTAAACTTAAATATATAAATATTATTATGTTGTTTTAAGTTATATATTATAAATTTAAATATATTTTATATAATAAGTTTATTAATTTTAGTAGCGTTTACTTTTTTAAATAAAGCGCTAAAGGTGTTAATTATATTATTTTTATATAACTTAATTGCTAAAGCGTAATTTTACTTTTTTTTTTTGGTTAAAAATATATATTATATAACAGGTGTATAAAAGTTAGCAGCTTTATAAAAGCGTTTTTTTTTTTTTATATAGCTAGTAGTAAAAGTATTTAGGTTTTATTTAATACTTTGTTTATATTTTTTAATATAGTGTTTTTTATTATATAATAGTATAGCTTTATTTATATAGCTTTAAACTATATAAAGCTATTTATTAATTTAATTATTATATTTAACTTTTTAATTAATAAGATTTTATATAGTTTATTTTAGCTTTGTTTTTTTTGCTATATAAAAACTTTACTTTATAGTAGTAATAATAATATATTATATAAGTTAAGCTTATTATATTTGTTAGCTGCTTGGTTAATATTAGCTTTAGCTTTTTTTTTGCGCAATATTTTTATAGCCTTTTTAATTGCTTTAGCTTATTATATAATATTTAGTAAAAAAAAAGAGTTTAAGTTTACCTTAAGGTAGGCTTTAAAAATAAAGAGTGTTAATATTAAGCTATTTAGTTTTATAGTATTATTTAAAGCTTTAATTGCTATTTATAAAATTAACTTTTATTTTATATAACTTTTAATTTTAGCTTTAAATATATTATATATATAGCGTAATAGCTTATATACTTATTTAATTTTGCTTACTACTTAATGTATTTTTATAGGTATTATATAATATTAAGTGCTTATAATTTTTACTTAGTTTTAAAATTTTTTAGACAAAAAGTTGGTTTTTAAGTTATATATAATATAGTTAAAAGGTCTTTGGTATATATTAATTTAGTACTTATATAAGGCTTTTTAAGTATATTATATAAATATAAAACTTAAAAAGGTTGTTGTTTAAAAAAATATTATAATATTAATTATATATAATATTTACTTATTGTTTATTTATATAGCATTAATAATTATTTTGTAATTAAAGTTGCAATTATTTTTAATTGTAAACTTAAAGCGTTTAAGTGTTTAGTTATATATTTAATAATAATAGTAGAATTTTTAAATCTTTTTTAAAGTTAAATAGCTAATATTATGTTTTATATAACTAAGTATATTATATAGCCTTTTTATATAAAAGTAATTAAAATAATAATATAAGCGGTATAGCTTTATTTTTATAAAGTAGATTTTAGTTTTATATAGTAGATTTTAGTTTTATATAGTAAGGTGTTAAAAAATAAGTAACTTTATTTGCGTATAATTAGTATTTTTTTTTTGTTTATTTATATGATTTTGTTTTATATATTATTAAAAAAAACTTTTATATAGTTTATATTTGCTAATAAAAAAAGAAAAAAGGTTAGTATATTTAATATATAGTATATACTTATACTAAAAGGGCTTTTAATTTATATAGTGCTAATTAAGGTAATAGTTTTACTGCTTTTAAATTTAATATAAGTGCTACTAAGGGTTTAGTTTACTTTTATGCGTAGGTAAAGTTATAAGTATATAATTAATTGCGCTTTTTTTATTGTAAAATATATAAAGGCTTTTATATTTTAAACTTTTTTTTAGTACTTTATATAATATTAGTTATTTAAAAAAAATTGGTTGTTTAAAACAGTTGTTTTATAATTTTTTATTTTTTTATTAATTATATAGTATTTATTATTTTAAATATTTTTACTAGTTATATAATATATAAATATATTATTTATTAAAAATTATATTGCTTATATATTATATTTTTTATTAGCGTTGCTTTTATTATTGTTTGACTTAAGGTAGCCTTTATATTTTATTAGGTATAAGGAAAATTTTTTGTTTGTAAGCTATATAAAGTGTAATGTTTTATATAAGCTAAAATATTGGTTTTATATACGGGCTTTTTTTTAAAAAGTGTAGTTTATTAACTAATATTTTTCTTTTTAGTATATAAAGTACTTTTTTTTTATATAAGACTTTTAGCTAGCTTAGCTAGCTTATTTATATAGTTGAAAGCGATTTTAATATAAGCTGTTTTATTTTAAATAGTTTAAATAAAATTTAAGCTTAAAGCTTTTTATATAGTTATTTTAGCTATATTTTTTATTTATAAAATAAATATTGTTTTTTTTTTATATAAAGTGCTTAAAAGTAATATTTGTTAGGATTTAAAGGTATGCTTATAAGTTAATAAAAAAGCTTTTATATAATAGCTTTTAAAGTATAAGTGTTGTATTAAATTTTGGTATTTTTTAATATGCTTATATAATTGTTATATTAAGCTAGATTTTGCTTTAGTAGTTAATATTTAGCGTATATTATATTTTTATTAGTTTATTAATTATAAGCTTTAGTGTATTATATAATGCTAATTTTAAATTTTTTTGTTTTATTTATATATATATAATTATAGTTTAATTAGCTTAATAATAGCTATAATTTATATTAGTATTAAAGTATATATTTAATATATAGTAAATTTTATTTTAAATGTTTTTTATACTAATATAATAAATATAGTAGTTTTTTATATAACTTTATAATATAAATAAAAATATAGCGTAGTATTAGTTTTTTATAATTTTTAGTTTTTAGTAAGCGTTAATAAATAGCTTTGCTTTATTATATAATAAGTTATATAGCTTTTTAAAGTAATTTTTTTTTTGTTTTTAAGTTTTTTAAAAAAGTGCGTATTTATTTAGCGAGATTTTTTTGTTTTATATATGTTTTATAAAAAGTAGGTTTATAATTATATTAATTATAGCTAGATTTAATATTATATATATATATTTTTTTAGTTAAAAAGTTTAAAAGAGGTAATAAATAATAATATATTTATAAATTAGCTAAAAGTTTAAATAATAGCTAGTAATAGCTAAAGTAATAAATATTATAGTTTTTTTATATAGCTATATAAAAATATTTTTTTTAATATTTTGTTATATAATAGGTTTTTTAAATTATATGGTTTTTAATTAAGTTAAAAAAGAAGTAAGTATAATATTTAGTGTTATATTTTTTAAAGGTTGTTTAAAAGCTTAAAATAAAAGTTGTACAGTAGTTTTTAATAATTTTGCTTAAAGTATTAACAATTTTATTAGGTATAAAGGTTTATAGTATATAATATTTTTTTGTATAGCTTTATATATTTTTAATGCTATTATTAAACGATTTTTAATGTTTAATAAAATTCTTTTTATTTTAAGATTTCTAATATTTTTAATATTAGTATATAGTAGCATATAAAAAATTAGGCTATAATTTAATTTTTAAAGTTTTTTTTATATACTTGCTAAAAGTTTTATTTTATTGCTTTTAAATATATATAATTATATATTTAGCTAAATAAATAAGTATTTAATTTATTAGCGTTAAGTTTATATATTAAGTTAATAAGTTTATTTTATTTTTTTTTTAAAATTATGTTTTATATAAAAATTTTAGCTATTTTAATATTTTATGCAATTTATTTATATAAAATATTATTTAAATTAAAGTATTTAAATAATATATTTATTAAAAGGGTTATTAATTTTATAGCTATTTTATTAAAATATTGCTTAGTTGTTATATAACAATATAATTTAGTGTTTTAATAAAGTTGTTTATTATTTTTATTTTTTTATACGTATATTTTTTACTTTAAAAAGTGCTAAAAGGAAAATATTTATATAAAGGATTTAAATCTTTTTTTTTTTATATTATGCAAATATTTTTTGCTTTAAAAAGTACTAAAAAAAAAACACTTATATAATAAAAATTTTAAAAATTAATATAAAAGTAAATATTTTTTGCTTTAGGTTTTTAAAAAAAAAATATTTATATAGCTAAGATTTAAAGTTTTTTTAGTTGTTTTTTATTTTTATTTTTATTAATTTATAATATTTTTATAACTATTAATTAGTGTTAAATAGGCTATATATAATTATATATTATATAGTAAAATAGAATATAATTAATTGTGTGCTATATTTGTTTATATAAAAGGAGAAAAAATAAATCTTTTATATATAGCAGAATTTTTACTTTAGGTAAAAATCTTAACTAGCGTACAAAAATAACAAAAATAAGGAAACATAAAGGTAAATAAGTATTTTATGCGATACTAATTATCGCACGCTAAAACTATTAAATATAATTAACACTAGGATTTTAATACTTAATAAAATATTAAAAAGTAGCAAAATTAAAAAATTAATTAATTTAAAAAATATTTTTATTTTATTTATTCTTAAAAAAAATAAAAAGTTTTAATTATATATTAACTTTAAAAAACTTAATAAAATTATAATTAAAAATTATTTTATACTTTTTTTAATTTTTAAAATAACTTAAATACTTTTTTAAATATTAATATTTTATGCTAATATATAAAACTATTTTTAATAAATTATAAGCTTAATATAATATTTTAATAAAACTAGTTATTATTACTATTTACTTTTATAATATAAAATATTTATTTTTTATTATAATAATCTTTCTTTTTTATATTATTTTTTATATTATTATTTATAATGCTTTTAATATTATAAATTATTATAATAACTACTTTTTTAATTATATTTAATAGTTTTTATAATAAAAATAACTTTTTTATATTAAATTAAATATAAAAGCTTATTAAAAGTATATAAAGCGTATAAAGCGTTTAAATTAGTTAATAATAATAACTATAAGCTTAAAATAATTAGTTTAATATTATTATTTATATTATTATTATTAATATTTAACGCTTAAAAACTTATTATAATATTAATAACTATTTTATATTTTTTAAAAACTTTTTTATAACTTTTATTAAAAAGCTTATAGCTATTTTTATTGCTTTTTTTATAATATAAAAGTAATTAAATAAAAAGATTACTAAAAATATTAATAACTTTTTTAAACTTTAATACTTAAAAAGCTTTAAACACTTTAATTAATTAACTTAAATATTTATTATAACTTTTAAAGCTATAAATATTTTAATATTTATAACAAACTTTATTATATTATAAGCTTTTAATAACTTTAATTAAATTATTATTTTATTATTATTATAAAATAGCTTAACATGTTTTACCACTATATAATAAATACCACTATATAATAAAACTTTTAAAACTTATTTTTATTATATATTAAAAAAATAACTATAATATAACTAAATTAATTTAAATTAATTAAAATTTTCTTTATTAAACATTTTTATTTTTATTACATATATTTGTATATTATAATTAATATTGCCGTATATGCTATAACACCGCGCACACCTAGCTACTTTTACTTAATAACCACTACTTTTATTATTTTTTTAATTTGCTAAACTATTACTTTTTTAAAAAACTTAAAGATTTATTTGTTTAGTTAAAATAAGTACTTTTTTACCTTATAATTACTTATTTTTTATTTTATAACATTTATTAAATAAATAGTTAGCTTTTTTAAGCTTAGTAATGTTATTTAAAATTAAAATCTATTTATATATTAATAAGTATATAGCTATAATAAAAAAGTTATAATATTAAAAGTTTTAATTAAAAAGTTATTTTAATATTTTTAAATATAATTTTTTAAGTAAATTATTTATATAATAGTTTTTTTAATATTAATAAATATTGTTAAAAATATAATAATAAAAAGCAATTTAAAAAATAATAATAATATAAAAATAATTAGCTTACTTTTAAGCTTTAAAATAATAGCATTTAAATTAAATAAAATAAAGCTAATAGCTTTAAACTTAAATATAATATTTTTAAGCGTTATTATTTAAATATAAGCTTTAAAAAACGCAAGTAAAAAGTTTTTTTTTAAAATATAAGTTATATTAATTTATATAATATTATTAATTTTAATATTATATACTTTTTTTAATAAGCTAAAATATAAAATATTTAAAAGCTAAAGTTTATAAAAAAAGTATATAAATATTATTTTAATAAAAATATTGTTTTTTTAGTAATAATCTTTAAATATTTATAAATAATAGCTTTTATAACTATTAAAAATAAAAAAGTGTTTTATATTTATTAAATATAAATAAATATATATATTAAAATATTTAATTTATTTTAAACTAAGTTTATTATTAACTTAATTATTATTTAAAATTATAATTTATTAATTAAATAATAAAAAGCTATTATAATATTAAAAAGCAAAATAAGTTTTTTTTTTTAAATAATAAAAAGTAATACTATTTAACTTTAAAAATTAATTATATAAATAACTATAAACTAATTTTAATTACTTTATTAAGCTTACTTAAATTTATTTTGCTTTTTTATATTTATTATAACTATATTAATTATTATTATATTTATTATAAACTTTATTTTATTAAAATTATATATATATTTTTTTTATAATATTTTTATACTTAATAATCTTTTTTATATATTTATAATATATATTATATTTAATAAAGTTTTTATTAAAAATTTAACTATAATTAATTTAATAATTTAAATATGTTTTAAAAGTTAATATAAAGTTTATAAAGTATATAATTTAGTTAATACTAATAAAACTGTTTTTTTACTTTATTAATAATTAGTTAGTTATATTTTAAATATAATAAACTTAAAAAAAAAACACTTATATATTTAAGTTAATAATAAAAAAACCAATTAATTATTTATTAGTTTTAATAAGTTTATTTAATATATTTTTATTTTTATGTTTAAGTATAATATTAATAACTTAATAGCAAAAGATTTTATTAAAAACGTAGTATATTTTTGCAAGCTTATAAATATTAAAAGAAAGGTTTTGTTTAAAAGCGCAAGTAGTAATTTATAGTCTAGTTTTTTTTAACGCGTTATTTATTTTTATAGGTAGAAAAATTAAAGTTTTAAAAATAAAAGGTTAAAAAGTTAAAAAGTCTTGTTATATAGTGGTATATATCACATAGTGGTAAAACACATTAAACTTTATAATATAAGCTAATATAACTTATATTTATAACTTTATAAAAATATTTTAAATATTTTTAACTTTTTATAAACTTAATAATAATAATATTAAAAAGAAATTTTATAAAGCTTTTTATACTTTAAAGTTTTTTTAAAGTATTAATTTTAATATTTTTAATATTAAATTTAATACTATTACTACTTATTTAATAAAAAAAAATATTATAATTAACTAAATTAATTAATATAATAATTACTTAAAAGCTTTAAAAAACTTTTATATAATATAAATAAATTAAATATAATAAATTATTTAAACTTTTTAATTAATATTTATATTTATTATAATTATAATAAAGTTTTTAATAGCAAATATTTTATAAAAATAATAAAATAGTACTAAATTAATAAATCTTTACTTAAAACCTTTTAGTAATATTATTAACTAAATAAATAAACTTTTTAAATACCTTTTTAAACTTTTTTAAAATAAAAATAATAAAAAAATTAATAAACTACTTAAGTTTTTAATTAAACTTATTAAAAACTTTATTAACAATATTACTAATATATTTTTTTTAATAAACTATAGCGCTACTTTTACTATACTTTTAATAAATATAATATTATTTACTTTAAAAACCTTTAATTATTAAATTAATTTAATATAATTAATAAATTTAAAACCTTTTAATATATGCTATAAAAATTTTTCGCTATATAATATAAACAATATAATATATATTTTTAATAGCTTTTATTAGTTTAATATTTATATTAAATTTATAAAAAATATTTTTTTTATAATAATAGCTAATAAACTATTAAAATTATATAATAAAAGCATTATTTAATTAAAACCTAATTATTTTAATATAAAATATAATATTTTTATATTAAAAAATATATTATATATATTAACATTTAATATTAATATTATTTTTAAAGTATTATACTATTAGTTAAAGAAATCTTTTAAAAAACTTAAATTAATTAATAATAAAAGTAATAGTTTAATAATATTAAAGTTTATAAATTTAAGGTTTTATTTTACTTTAAAAAGTAATTTTTAATATTTATTATAATACTTACTTATTACTTATAATAATATAATATAAAGCAATTACTTAAAAAGCAATATATTTTTTAAATTATAAATATTATAACGTATTATAACGCTTAAAACCTTTAATATAATAAGTAGTTTATTTTTTATAATTAAAAAAATAATAAATTTAAAAATTTTTAATATAATTAAAAGCAATTTTTTATAAAGTAGCACCTTAAAAAATAATATACTTTTAAAAGTACTTAAACTTTTTAAGCTTTTAAAATTAATTATGCTTTAATATTATAAACTAAAGTATATAAAGCTTTTATTATTAAAAAAAACTATTAAAATTATTATAAAGCTTTTAAGCTTTAATTTTATTAATATAAAAAACTTTTTTTATAAAAAATATACTATAAATAAAACTATTAAATATTTAACTTTTATTAAAGTTAGCAATTTACTTATTGCTTTAAATATTATAATAAGTAATTTATTTATTATAAAGCTTATATTATACTTTTAAACCTTTTATATTTTAATTTTAATAAAATAAAAAATATATTATTATTAAATTTAACTACTAAAAAATAAATTAATAACTATTGTTTATATTATTATAAAAAAAGTATTTAAAGGTTTAAAAAACTATTATAACTACTATTTAACTTATTTATCCTTTAATTTAAGCATTAAAATAAATAATAACTTTATTAATAATTAGCTATAAGTTAAAAGTATTAATTTTAGCACTTTTAACCTTTATATATATAAATAAAACAGTTTAATAAAATAATTTATTAAAGTAATTTTTAATTGCTTATAAACTACTTTATAAACTTTTAAGCTATTATTATATTTTTAATGTTATATTATAATATTTATACTAAATTTAATTAATTATATAAAAGTTATTAATAAAAATCTAACTTTTTATTAACTATTATAAAATAAACTAAAACTTAATTTAATATTTTATATATTTTCTTTACTTATTATAAAGTTATAAACTTTAAATACTTATTAAATATATTTTATAAATTATAAATTAAAGCTTATAAACTTATTAAATATATTAAATATATTAAAGTTTTAATAGTAATTAATATTAAAACTTATTTAGTTTATATACTTAAATATTATTTAATTATTTAGTTTATAATATTAAAGCTATTAAAAATATTACTTTTAATAAATAAAGCTTTTTTTAATAGCAAGATCTTTTTATTAAAAGATTTACTTAATATAAACTTACTTAAAACCTATTTACTTTTTAATAAATTTACTTTTTAATAAATTTACTTTTAATAATAATTTTTAATTATATATATTACTTATTATAAAAAAATTAAAAAGCGCTACACTTATTAAAACATTAAATTTAAAAAAAGTAATAATATTTATACTTTTTGTTTTTTTAGTAAATTTAGCTATTTTAATAAAACTATTTTTTATTTTATTAAAATTTAAAGTAAAATATAAAGTAATAAATAATAATTTAAAAAGTAATTTAATAAATTTAAACTTTATTAAACTTTTTATAAATTTAGTAATGTAAAATATTATTTATATTATTATAACTGCTTTAAAAAAACTTAATATATTAAAATAAATATTAAAAATATTTAAAAGTTCTTTATAATTATAAATAATTAAGTTTAAATTTTAATAGCTATTAAAATTTAAAGCTTTTCATTTTTTATTTATTAAAAACCTTAAAAAACACTTTATAAATAACTATTAAGTATTAAAATATAAGTTAAACTAATAAAAATTATATATTAAATTTAAAGCTAAATTTATTATTAAAAGCTTTAAATAAGCTTTTAATATTAATTTTATAAAGACTTTTATAGCTATAGCTATTTTATTTACTTAATAAATTTTATTAGCTTTAATAACTATTAAAAACTAAAGAATTAAGCAAATTAATTTTATAAAAGCTTTTTTTAATAATAACCTTATTAAAACCTTTTATATTAAACTTTTAAAAAGCTTAAAAATTATTTTAAAAAACTTTAAAATTTTAAAATTAATAGTTTAATATAAGTATAAGCGTAAATTATAATAAGTTTTTTAATTACTATAAACTTTATATAGCTTAAAATAAATTTTTAAATAATAGTAAAAAAAGCTATTTTAGCTATTAAAAAACTTAAATTTTAAGCTTTTAATTAATAATACCTTTATATATTATAAAATAACTTTAAGTACCTTTATAATCACTTATATTAATAATTCCTTATTAATTAGCTTAAATATTTATTATATTTAAAGTTTAAAAACTAAAATTAATATTATATATAATATTAAAAACTAAGGCTTTATAGCTTAATTTTTAAGTATTAAAATTAAGTGTAATAAGCTTAATTATAAACTATATTTATAGTAGTTTTAATATATTAAATAAGCTTTAAAAAAGCTAAAATTAAAAAATATTAAATTTATTAATATTTTATTATAGTTTAAAATTATAAAGCTAAAAAAATATAAGTTTTTATTAATATTTACTAAAGTTTATTATTATTTAATATTTATAAAAACTATAAACTATTTAATATAAATTACTAAGCTTAATATAATGTTTATTTATTAATAACTAACTACTTATATATAATATTTTTATAAATTATATTTTATAATAAATATAAAGCTATTTAAGTATTTAAATAGTATTATATAATTATCTTTAGTATTTAAAAATTTAAATGGCTTTATTTTTTTTAGCAAAGCTTTTAGCTATTTACTTATAGTTTTTAATAATAATAACTATATTAAATACTTTAAATTTATTATAATAACTAGCGCTATTATAAGCTAAAAAGCTAAAAGAATTAATATAGTAGCCTTTTTAATATTAAAAGCTAAATATATAATATTTATAAAAGCTATAAAAAAAGCTTAATAATTAAAAAGCTTTTATAATAAAATCTAGCTATTAATTTTAAAGCTTATAATAATATATAATAAGAATATAAAAGTTATAATAACTATTAAAAACTTTAAATATTATTAATATATTAAATATACTTTTATAAAATTATAGTTTATTAAAAATATTTATAAAACTTTATTAATAAATATATATTATATTTTAATTATTAAAATAATAGCTAATAAATTAATTAAAGCTTTAATACTTATTAAATAAACTAATTTTTAATAAATATTAAGCTTATTAGCTAATACTTTAATTAAAAAAGTATATTAAAATATATTAAGAATTATAAATGCTTATAAAAAAGGTATAGCCTTTTAGCTATAACTTTATTAATAAAGTTAATAGTTATTATAAGTAGCATATATATTATACTTATATACGCTATTTATAAGTAGCTTATAATAGCTATAAATAATATATATATAAGGTTAAAAACCTTTTAAAAACCTTTTAAAAACCTTTAGTAAAGTTAATATAAAGCTAAAGACCTTTTTAGCTTATTAGCACTATATTAAATAAAAAAGGAACTTATTAAGGTAATTAGTTTAAAGTAATACTTTATAATTAACTTATTTTAAAGGTTATTTTTTATATAAAGGTTTATTTTTTATAAAAAGGTTTTATATAACTAAAGGTAATTTTATTATGATTTGTTATAATTTATTATAAAACTAAAGGTTTTAAGTAGTTTAAGCGCTAAAAATAGTTTATATATATAGCGCTTTTTACTATATTTAAGAAATAAAATTCTAGTTAAGCAAGCAATATATTTTTACCTTCTCTTTTATATTACTTTATTTATAATAAATTTATGTACTATAAATTCCTTGCTTTTAGCACTATTAATAAGCTTACTTTTATTATAACCTAGGTGCTTTTTTAGATATTAGCATTTTATACTAGTATATAAAACCACCTTTAATAAATAGTAGCTAAAAAAAAAAAAAAGAAAAAAGTATTTATATTAATAAGTTAATATAGTTAAATATACGCTAATAATATATATAATATTAGTGTGCTACCTTATATAAACATAGGTTTATATACTTAGGTATTTATACCACTTATTTATATACCTAGGTATTTTTTAATACTATTTTATTATATTATTTTATTTAAATTTAATTATTTATATTAGTTTAAAAACAACTTATAATATAAAAGAAAATAGTTATTAGGAATTAAAGTACGGAAAATTAATTTATATTATTATATAACACCTTTTTACACTTAAATTTATTTTATATATGTTTTTGTTTTTTTTTAAGCTTTAGTTTTATATAACACTTTTTACTAATATACTATATATTATACCTACTTTTAAAACCTTCCCACTTTATAACAAAATTATTAAAATATACTAGCAACTATAAGTGCTTATAAAAAAGGTGTAACCCTTTAGTTGCAGCCCTGCTAGTAAGGCTAGCAGTTATTACAGGTGGCGTACATGCTACACCTATATAAGCCACTTATAGGTGGCTTATAGTGGCTATAAGTGACGTAGATATAAGGCTTGGGACCCTTTAGGGACCCCTTTAGCCTATTAGCACTACGCTAAGTAAAAGGGGGACTTACTAAGGTAATTAGTTTAGGGTAACACCTTACAACTAACTTATTTTAAAGGTTATTTTGTATATAAGGGTTTACTTTATATAAAAAGGTTTTATATAGCTAAAATTAACTTTATTATAATTTATTATAATTTATTATAATTTATTAAAATTTATTATAATTTATTATAAAGCTAAAAGTTTTAAGTAGTTTAAGCGCTAAAAATAGTTTATATATATAGTGCTTTTTATTATATTTAATAAATAAAATTTTAATTAAATAAGCAATATATTTCTACTTTTCTTTTTATATTACTTTGCTTATAATAAATTTATTTACTATAAATTTTTTGTTTTTAATACTATTAGTAAGCTTATTTTTATTATAATTTAAATACCTTTTTAAATATTAATATTTTATATTAATATATAAAATTATTTTAATAAGTTATAAGCTTAATATAATATTTTATTAAAACTAGCTATTATTATTATTTACTTTTATAATATAAACTATTTATTTTTTATTATAATAATCTTTTTTTTTTATATTATTTTTTATATTATTATTTATAATACTTTTAATACTATAAATTATTATAATAGCTACTTTTTAAATATATTTAATACTTTTACTAATAAAAGTAACTTTTTATATTAAATTAAATATAAAAGCTTATTAAAAATATATAAAACTTATAAAACTTTTAAACTAGTTTATAATAATAGTTATAAGTTTAAAATAATTAGTTTAATATTATTATTTATATTATTACTATTAGGATGTAATACTTAAAAATTTATTATAATATTAATAATTATTTTATATTTTTAAAACTTTTTATAGCTTTTATTAAAAAGCTTATAACTATTTTATTGCTTTTTATAATATAAAGGCAATTAAATAAAGAAATTACTAAAGAAATTAATAATTTTTTAAACTTTAATACTTAAAAAGCTTTAAAACTTTAATTAATAAGCTTAAGCATTAATTATAATTTTAAAGCTATAAATATTTTAATGTTTATAAAAGATTTTATTATATTATAAGCTTTTAATAATTTTAATTAAGTTATTATTTTATTACTATTATAAAATAGTTTAAATTTTATAATATAAGCTAATATAACTTATATTTATAATTTTATAAAATATTTTAAATACTTTTCACTTTTTATAAACTTAATAATAATAATATTAAAAAGTTTTATAAAGCTTTTTATATTTTAAGGTTTTTAAAGCATTAATTTTAGGATTTTAACGCTAAATTTAGTAATATTATAACTTATTTAGCAAGAAAAAATATTATAATTACCTAAATTAATTAGTATAATAATTATTTAACAGCTTTAAAAAATTTTATATAACGTAAATAAATTAAATATAATAAACTATTTAAATTTTTTAATTAATATTTATATTTATTATAATAATAAGAAAATTCCTTTTATAATTATAATAAAGTTTTTATAAGTAATATATTTTACTACCATATAACAAATACCATTATATAATAAAACTTTTAAAACTTATTTTTATTATATATTAAAAAACAACTACAATATAATTAAATTAATTTAAATTAATTAAAATCTTTTTATTAAACGTTTTTACTTCTACTATATATATTTATATATTATAACTAATATTGTTATATATACTATAATAGCGCGTATATTTAACTGCTTTCACTTAATAACCACTACTTTTACTATTTCTTTAATTTATTAAACCACTATTATTTTTAAAAACTTAAAATTTATTTCTTTAATTAAAATAAGTACTTTTTAGCTTATAATCGCTTATTTTTTATTTTATAATATTTACTAAATATATAATTAACTTTTTAAGCTTAATAATTTTATTTAAAATTAAAGTTTATTTATATATTAATAAATATATAACTTTAAATAAAAAGCTATAGTATTAAAAATTTTAATTAAAAAGTATTTTAATATTTTTAAATATAATTTTTAAATAAATTATTTATATAATAGCTTTTTAATATTAATAAATATTATTAAAAATATAATAATAAAAAGTAATTTAAAAATAACAACCATATAAAAATAATTAGCTTACTTTTAAGCTTTACAATAATAATATTTAAATTAAATAAAATAAAGCTAATAGTTGTAAACTTAAATATAATATTTTTAAGTGTTATTATTTAAATATAAGCTTTAAAAAATATAAATAAAAGTTTTTTTAAAATATAAGTTATATTAATTTATATAATATTACTAATTTTAATATTATATATTTTTTTAATAAGCTAAAATATAAAATATTTAAAAGTTAAAGCTTATAAAAATATTTAAATATTATTTTAATATAAATATTATTTTTAGCAAAATTTTTAAATATTTTTAAATAGTAGCTTTTATAACTATTAAAAATAAAAAGCATTTTATGTTTATTAAATATAAGCAAATATATATATTAAAATATTTAATTTATTTTAAATTAAATTTATTATTAACTTAGCTATTATTTAAAACTATAATTTATTAATTAAGTAATAAAAAGCTATTATAATACTAAAAAATAAAATAAGTTTTTTTTTTTAAAATAATAAAAGTAATATTATTTAACTTTAAAAATTAATTATATAAATAGTTATAAACTAATTTTAATTACCTTATTAAGTTTACTTAAACTTATTTTATTTTTTTATATTTATATTTATTATAATTATATTTATTATAATTATATTTATTATAAACTTTATTTTATTAAAATTATATATATCTTTTTTTATAATACTTTTATGCTTAATAATCTTTTTTATATATTTATAATATATATTATATTTAGTAAAATTTTTATAAAGAATTTAGCTATAATTAATTTAATAGTTTAAATATATTTTAAAAGCTAATATATAGTTTATAAATATATAATTTAATTAATACTAATAAAACTGCTTTTTTATTTTATAAATAATTAATTAGCTATATTTTAAATATAATAAACTTAAAAAAAAATACTTATAAATTTAAATTAATAATAAAAAAAATAATTAATTACATTATAATTTTAATAAGTTTATTTAATATATTTTTATTTTTACGCTTAAGTATAACATTAGTAATTTAATAGCAAAAAGTTTTATTAAAAACATAATATATTTTTATAGGCTTATAAATACTAATAAAAAAATCTTATTTAAAAGCGCAAGCAATAGTTTATAATTTACGTTTTTTAACGCGTTATTTATTTTTATAAATAAAAAATTAAAGTTTTAAAATAAAAAGTTAAAAAGTTAAAAAGTTAAAAGTTTTATTATATAGTAGTATTTATTATATAGTAGTAAAACATGTTAAATACTTTATAAAATTAATAGAATAATGCTAAATTAATTAATTTTTACTTGAAACTTTTAATAATATTATTAACTAAGTAAATAAACCTTTTAAATACCTTTTAAACCTTTTAAAATAAAAGTAATAAAAAATTAATAAATTATTTAAGTTTTTAATTAAACTTATTAAAAGTTTTACTAAAAATATTCTTAATATATTTTTTTAGTAAATTATAGCGCTATTTTTATTATACTTTTAATAAATATAATATTATTTACTTAAAAACTTTTAATTAATAAGTTAATTTAATGTAATTAATAAACTTAAAACTTTTTAATATATATTATAAAATTTTTAATTATATAATATAAATAATAGGATTTATTTATATTTATTATTAAAAGAAAAGTTTAAAACATTAATAACTTTTAGGCTTTGCTTTTAAAAGGTAAAAGCACTTAAAAATGCAGTTATATTAAACCTAAAGATATAGCATAAAGTATAGCGGACCTAATAATACTAAATAATAACGCAAAAAATTAAAGCAATTTTTATACTACTTAATTATAAGCTTTAGTATTAAAATATTGCTTTAATAGCAAAATAATAATAAAGCAAGCAAAAAGCAAAGCAAGAAAAATAAAATAAAAAATAAATATAATTTTAGCAATTTTATTAGTTAAAAGAAATTTTTAAATATAAAGGTATTAGTAAAAATATGCTAAAAGCTTAATAAAAACCTTTATGTTAAAGCGCAAAAAAAGAAAAAAGCTTAAAATAATTTAGCTATTAAATAAAATATTAATAAATTATATATAGTAATATATAAACTAAAAAAGTAGTATATTTATTGTTAACTAAACTTAAATAATTATAATATTAGTTATAAGCTGCTTAATAATTAGCTTTTTAGCGCCTTTAAATTATATAATACTTTTTATTTAATATAATTACAAAGTTTTAATATAAATTAAACTAAATTTAGCTTTTATAACATATATAGCTAAAAAAACAATAAAAGTAATAAATATAGCTATTAAAATAGCAAAAGTAATTATAATAAAAACTACTAAATAAAATATAGTAGTTATATTTAAAAAAATAATATAATATAAACAAGCTAATTTATAAATAAAATAAATATTTAGTAAAGTATAATAAAACTAAAAAATTATATAATAATTATAAAAGGTATTAATATAAAAACACTTTAAAGCGCGCATATAAACCTAGCAAATTTTTTTTAAAATATTTATAAATAAAATAAAGCTAATATAAGCAAAATATATTTAATTTTACTAGCTAACTTAAAAAGCTATTATATTAGCTTATTAATATATTATATTAATATAAAAACTATAAAAGCTTTATATTAAAAAAAAGCTATATAAAAAGTAATAATATATAATTATAAGCTATTTTTAAAAAATATAAAAGTTATATAATACTTTAAGTATTATAAGTTTAAATATATAAAAAAATTTTATAAAAATAAAAGTAAATGCTTTTTATATAGGAATATAATATATAAAAGCAAAAAAAAAAAATATTTAATTTAAAAAAAGTTTAAATTAAAAGTAATAAATTATATAAATTATAAAAAAAGCTACCTAATTTTTTTAAAAAAATATAAGATTTTTTAAAGCTAAATTATAATAATATAAAAAATATATTAATATTAGCTAATATAGTTTTATATCTAAAGTAAATATAAATTAATAAATTAAAACTAAAATAATTAATAAAAAGTTTAACTTTAAAAGTAATTAATATTTAGCTTAATTATAAAAAACTAAAATTATACTAATTAATAATATTAAAAATAATTTAGTTAATAATATTAAAGCTTAGCTGTTTTAAAGCAATAAGTATAGCTTTAATAGCTTTAAAGTTAAAATATAAGCTTTTTTAAAAAGCTAATATATTTAAATTATATTTAAAAAGGCCTTCTTTTTTTTGCTTTAAAAGTATAATTAAACTTAAATAATAAAAAAATACCTTTATTTTAAGCTAATAAAATTTAACGCTTTATTTTAAAATATTATAAAATTAAAAACATATATAATAATAGCTTTTAAATTATTAAAAAATATAATATAATAATATTATAAAACTATTATTATATAAAAAAAAAAAAACTTTTTAGCTATATTATTTAAAGTTAAGCTAATATAATATAATATATACTAATTTTAAATATATAGCACTATATATTAATAAATAAATCGTAAGTAATTTATAAATAAAAAAAACTAAATATAATTAAATAAAAACAACTTTTTTTTTAATAAATAAAAAAAAACTAGCTATTATATAATTAATATATATAAAGCTAAATTTAAATAAAAATAAAGTAAGTTTAATAATTAAGCTTAAAAAAAAAGCAAACTAAAAATAAAATATAATTATAAAAAATATAAATATATACTTGTTGCTATAAAAAAAAAAAAAAAAAACTTTAGCGTACTATAAAAAAATCTTAAACTTAGTAAAAGCTTAAAAACTAACTTTTTAAACGCTATATAATAATATTATAAAAAAAAAAAATAAAAAACTATTAAAAAATAAAAAATAAATAATATAATTAACTTAATATAAGCTAATAAAAAACTTTTAATAAAAATATTTAAAAGTTTAAAATAAGCAAAATCTAATTATATTTTTTAAAGCTTTTAAATTTATAATAAAAAAAACCTAATATTAAGCTTTTAGCTACTTAAAAACTAAAGCTAAAAAATATTAAATAAAATACTAATAGCAATTAAAATATTAAAGTTATAAATATTAAAAAGTTTTAATATAATAATAAATATAAATAAATATATTAAATATTTAATAATAAAATTAATTAAAATAATAAATATAATAGCTTTAAAAAAAATGCTATAATAAAAAAATAGCTTTATAATAGTTTTAAAAAGTTTAAAAGCTATAAAAAAGCTAAAAAAAAAAGTGCTATAAAACTATATTTTAATACTAAAAAAAAACAATTAAAATAAAAGCAAAATAAAAGCAAATTATTTATAAAAAATAATAAAAATAATAATAATAAAATATAATAAAAGCTTTAAAAAATAATTTAAAACTTTAAACCTTAAAAAATAAATATATTTTAAAAACTAAGCTTTTTAGTAAAAAAAAGTCTTTTAAACCTTAAAAAAAAAAAAAGTAAGCAATTACTTATATAAAAAAAATAAAAATATTAATAGCTAAATTTTTTTTTACTTTAAAAATTAACTTATTAAACTTAAAAAAGTAAAAAAACTTATAAAACACTTATTTAAAATATAAAAAAAAGTTAAAACAAAAAATTAAAAATTTTAAAAAAGCTAAACTTTAAAAGCGCTAAAAATAACCTTTATTAATAAGATTTTTAAAGTATATAAACAAAAAGTTATAAAAATAATAACAATATTAACTTAATAAAGTTTTATATATAAATATTATTTAAAATAATTTTAAAATATAATTATAATAATTTTAGCAAAACTAAAAAACTTTAAAAAGCTTAAAAAACTAAGTAACTATAAATTAATTTTATTACTTAATATAATAAACAAAATAATTAAAAAAAGTAATAAATATATATATTTTAGCTATAATAAAAAGTTTATATTATTATTAAAAAACAAATAAAAAAATAAATTGTAAAAATTTATAAAACTAATAATTAAAGCTATAATAAAATAATTTATAACAACTAAAAATATAATTTAATATTAATATTATTATAACTAAATATTTTAAAAGCTTTTAATATAATAAACTATATAAAGCTATTAAAAGTGCTATAAAAAAAAGCTTTTTTAATAAATTTAAAACTAGCTTTAAAGCTACTTTATAAAATAAATAATAATAATATTATTTAATAATAAAAATATAGCAAAAAGTTTTAATTATAAATATATTATAAAATCTTTATTATTACTAATATTATTTTTATTATATATAGTTATTTTATATAAAAATTAATAAAAAAACTAATTATAATAAAGTTTATAAACAATATAAACTTTATAATAATAAAGCTAAATATAAAAAAAACTATAAATATTTAATATAAATATATATAAAATATAAAAGCTAAATATTATAATATAAAATAAATTTTAATTTAATAAAAGTAAACTAATATACTTTATAAAATAATATAAAGCTAATTTTACTTTAATTTAGCTAAAAATATATAAATTAAACTAAAAAGTATATATTTTTTAAAAGTATAATTAAATTATAAACTAAAATAATATTATTATTTAAAAAAACTTTAATAAAAATTTAAACGCTAAAATTTTACTTTAATAAAATTAGCTGCTATTATATAAAAATATAATATATTTAAAATAAAAATAATTTATATAAAAATAATTTAAAATATAATTATATATAATTTATTTATATAATATAAGCTTAATATAAGCTTAATAAAAAAGATAACAAAAAACTTAATTAAAAAATAATTAAAATATTTTAAAGTAGTTAAAAAAGCATATAAAATAACTTTAATTTATTTTTTAAAGTTAAAATTAAATTGCTTTTTTTATATTTACTTAAATATTAGGTTATACGATTTTAAAAAGCAAGTTAGCGATTTTAAGCAAAAAAAACTATTTAAAAAAGTTAAATATTTAGTTTTAAAAAAATATAATTAAAAATAAAAGCAAAAAGTAAGTAAAATAAAAGCAAATAAAGTTATTATTAAAAAAAACCTAGTAAAATATATAATAAATAATTAAAAATAACATAAAAAAAAATAAGTAAAAAAATAATAAGGTTAAAATATAATAAAAAGTTTTAAAAAATATTAGCTTAAAAAATAAAATAAAGCTAATAATTAAAAAAAAGGCTAAGTTTAGCAATCTTAACTTTAGCAATAAAACTACTAAAAGAACTAAAAAACTTATTTAATAAATATAGCAAACTTTATTATAAACTTTAAAAATATAAAGCTTTAGCTTTATTATAAATTATATAAAATATTAAAGTTAAAAGCTTTTTTTTTAAAAAAAATGCTAAATATAGCTATATTTTTTTATAATTATATAAAAAGCAAAAAAATAGCTATATAAATTTTATATTGCTTAAAATTTAAAAAAAAAAACTAACCTAATTACTTAGCTTTATAGCTTTTTTATTACTAATTTAAACTATAATTAAACTATAAAAGCTTAAAATAGCTTATAAAATAATATATTAATTTTTAGCTTAAAGCTTACTATTTATATATAAAATAACTTAAATATTAATAAAAGTAAAAGGTATAATAAAAGCAAAAAATAAATTTTAAGTATAATATAATAATAAACTATAGCTAATAATATATTAGTAATAACTAGCAAATAAAAATGCAAAGCTTAAAAAGCTATACCTTTTTTACTTTTTCTTTTTTATTTTTTTTTTTTTTTAATTAAAAACTATTAAAGCATAATAAAGCCTTTAATTAAAAATTTACACAAAACTATAAACACTTTAAAGGCATTTTAACCAAAAAGCAAAAAGTTTTACCTAAGTTTTTAGTTTTACTTTTAATGATTAAAAGGCAAGTATATTAAATGCTTAATATATTTAAATCAAAGTTTAAATAATATTATATAGGTATAATAAAATATAACTAATAATAATAATAATAATATAAATAATATAATATATATTATTAATAGCTTTTATTAGTTTAATAATTATATTAAATTTATAAAAGATGTTTTTTTATAATAATAATTAGTAAACTATTAAAATTATAAAATAAAAGCACTATTTAATTAAAACTATTATTTTAATATAAAATATAATATTTTTATATTAAAAAATATATTATATATAAAAATTTAGTGTTAATATTATTTTAAAGTATTATATTACTTAAAAAGTTTTTTTAAAAACTTAAGCTAGTTAATAATAAAAATAACGCTTTTAATAATATTAAAGTTTATAAATTTAAGTTTTTATTTTATTTTAAAAGTAATTTTAATATTTATTATAATATTTATTTATTATTTATAATAATATAATATAAAGTAATTATTTAAAAAGCAATATATTTATTAAATTATAAATATTATAAGGTATTATAACACTTAAAAACTTTTAATATAATAAATAGTTTATTTTTATATTTAAAAAAACAATAGATTTTAAAGATTTTAATATAATTAAAAGTAATTTTTATAAAGTAATAACTTAAAAATAGCATACCTTAAAACACCTTAAACTTTTAAGCTTTTAAAATTAGCCTATGCTTAATATTTATTTTCAAAAATATATAAAGCTATTATTAAAAACCGCTAAAATTACTATAAAGCTTTTAAATTTAATTTTATTATAAAAAGTTTTTTATATAAAGTATACTTATAAATAAAAGTTATTAAATATTTAACTTTTAA